>CAUHTR010002024.1:0-65980 GCA_959609185.1 Schmidtea polychroa | reverse complement strand
GCGAGGCTTTCCTATTAACGGAGAATTGTTGAAAGCATAAGCTAAGAAGATAGCTATTAGTCTAAACAACAATGTGTTTAAAGCTAGTAATGGCTGGTTGGAGAAATTCCTCAAGAGAAACAATATTACTTTGAGGGTTTTATCAGGTGAATCTGCTTCCGTAGAACCATCTGTGCTATCAGATTGGTTTTCGAAAATCCCAGATGTTATTACAAACTATGAAAAGAAAGATATCTACAACAGATGAGACTGCTTTATTCTATAAAATGTTGCCAGGGAAATCTTTGGGTCGTGCTGGAGAAAAAACATATGGAAGTAAAAAATCCAAACAAAGAATAACAATCATGCTTTGTGTTAATATGTTGGGAGAAAAAGAGCCACCGGTCATAATTAATAAATCTTTAAGGCCTAGGTGCTTCAAAAACATCGATATGTCTAAAATGGGTGTTGAATGACATGCAAATAGAAAGGCTTGGATGACCAGTACAATTTTCAAGGAATGGTGTACCAAGTTCAATGAGAAGCTTTTGAAAGAAAAGAGAAGAATCCTGATAGTATTGGATAATGCAACGTGTCATCCTAAAATGGATTTAAGCAATATAAAATTTGCATTTCTTCCTGCAAATACTACCAGCAAATCTTAGCCTTTAGACCAAGGTATAATTAGATCTTTCAAGCTGGAATATCAAAAAAGAATGCTCTCTTCATTATTGTCGTTTTATGAAACAACTGCCAATGTAGAAGAGTTGTTGAAAAAAATCAATCTCTCTAATGTTGTTGAGTTTGTAAAGGAGTCTTGGAATGCTGTTAAGCCGTCAACAGTTGAGAGCTGTTTTAAAAAATGTGGGTTCTGCTCGGATATCACGGTTAAACCAGATATTATAACTGAGATCGAACAAGAAGTAACAGATTTAGCTAAGAAGCTTAATTTCGACTTTGACCTTAGTGAGCTTGACATTTCTCTTGAACAAAACTGTTTTGAGAGTGACTGGGAAGAAAAACTGATTTCTTCTTACACTAGTTTGGATGATGCATCAAGTGAGGTTTCTGAACCAAACGAAGAAGAATCTGATTTACCAAAAATTGATTTAAAAACATCTTTATCTTATATTCAGCAGATTAAGAATCTTGGAATGGAACTGGGTGACAATAAATTAGTTGACATAATGTTTCAAGCTGAACAAAAGTTGACGAATATGATAGTTTTTGATAACAGTGAAGCCAAATCGAAGAGACAAACAACATTAGATGAGTTTTTATAATAAAATCTTCAATTTAAGTCTAGTTTTCTTTGTAAAAATAAAATCCTCTCTAATAGGACCACCTCTAGTAAAGACCACTTTTAGTCCGGAACCAAGGGTGGTCCTATTAGAGAGGTTTCACTGTATATATATATATATATATATATATATATATATATATATATATATATATATCATTCGATCATTCGACAGGTATTTGAGAGGCGAGTATGATGATCATACCTTTGAAGGATTTTTACAAACCTTATAATATTTATACATATAATATATAATATATCACTATATATCATTCGAAAGGTATTTGTGAGATGTACATAATGGTCATACCCTCTAAGGTTTATGATGGGTCAATAACCTTCAAAGGGTGTTTTCAGATGTTTTTCAAACTTAAATGAAGAGATTGAAACATATTTTAAAAAGTGGAGGATCTTGCCGACAGGTTATTTGAAAATAAAGAATTCACCAAAGAGAAAATAATAGCAAAGATGTTGATAGTATGTGCTGAGAATAAAGAAGTTGAGAAAGAGGTAATAATTGCGGAAGATAAAAAGTACAGAGGAGATAAAGGAAACATTAATTCTGATGGATACAGCGGACAAACAGAGAGATCAGATAAACGCTATGAAAAGTTACTAAAAGTTACAAGCAGAATGATGAAAGAGAAGAAGGCAGGCGACAAAAAGAACCAGAGTGCTGGCTAGGCCACAAAATAGGCCACACGAAAATAGAATGTCCAGTAAGAAGTAAGATAGAGTGCTGGACGTGTCACTGAAGCGGACATATAACTAAGAATTGTCCAGATAAAAAAAGTGCCAAAATGTTTTGGTTGTGGGAAAGAAAGCCATATAAGAAGGTTATGTCAAGAAATACGGTGTAAAAGATGCAACAGAAATGGTCATAGATCAGAAGAATGTTATACAAAGTCGAGTTACAAGAAATCGATAGAGAAACAAAGACCGACAGGAAACAGATACAGCCGGATTAATGAAATCGAAGAAGAAGAGGAAATGGAATCGTGCGTAGAGACAAATGAAGGTAATTTTAGTAGGACGTACCCAAACAACAGAACTTCCCCAGTAGAGGAGTTGGTTGGAGTCATATACTAACATAAAAGTGGATGGGATATTTTCAAGGGGTAGAAAAGTGGGAGAATTTAGGAAGGGTAAGTAAGAAAGTATACAGGTTCCTAAGGAGAGAAAGGTTTGAAGAGAAAGGTTTGAAGAGAAAGTGGAAAGAATTGGAACAATTGAAACGGGGCAGGAGGTAAAAATTGTATATAACAAGCTACAGCGAAGACCTAGTGTAACAGTAATGATGAATGGGGAAATTTTCGACTGTTTATTAGACACCGGAGCACGAATAAACGTAATGAGTGTGAACTGTTTTAACAAGTTACTAGGACAACAATTGATGAGAAGCGACAATAAGTTACGATGTGCAAACGAAAGTACGATAGAGACAGTTGGAAGAACAAAGGAAATAATAACGAACAGTAGAAAGGTGTTTTTAATGCGGATAAATGGGATGTGGGTCGCACGCATTTATTAAAACATAAGATAATTACAAGAGTTGAACCGATAAACATAGAACCATATCGTCAACCATTGAATTTGGAAACAAAAATTGAAGAAGCAATACAAAATTTGTACGAAAACAGGATTATACGGAAATGCAACTTCCAATGGAACACGCTATTAATCTGCGTATGGTAAAAAAGAGAAAAAAGATATAAGGCTGAATGTAGTAACAGAGAGGCAGGCATTCCCAATGCCAAACAAAGACGAGATGTTAGATTTGTTAGGAGGGTCCGTTTACTTTAGCTCAATCGATCTTGGTAATGCATATTACCAAGTGGAGTTAGACGAAGAATCGCAAGAGAAAACAGGATTCTCAACAAAAGAAAGGGCAATACTGTTTCAATAGAATGCCGTTCAGAATTGCTGCAGCACCAGGTACTTTCCAGGAAATGATGACAAAGGTAATAGGCAAAATAAATGGAGCAATGGTGTATTTGGATGACATTCTGATTTATTCGAATAGCAAAGAAAAACATTATACATTCTCAGTGAAGTATTAAAAGCGATCGAAGAAGCAGGACTAAAGATTAATCCAGAAAAGTGTCAAATAATAAAGAAAGAAATTAGATTCTTAGGACACATAATCAGTAAAGAAGGAGTAAAAACCGATCCTTCTAAGATTCAGGCTATACAAAACTTTGGGAAGCCAAGTTGCGTAAAGAAACTTCGAAGCTTTCTAGGCATTTGCAATTATTATAAAAGATTCACCAGTGAGTATGCAAAGAAAGCAAGGATATGAGAACAAATATGTAGCGGTCCGAGTTACAAAAAACTGGAATGGACTGAAGGAATGAATAACGTATTCGAGGGATTGAAGTTAGCACTCACAAAAGCACCGATCCTATGCTTTTCGGATCTGAGAAAGAAGATTTATTTTAGATACTGATGCCAGTTTTGATACCATTGGAGTAGTGCTTTCACAAAGTGATAAAGATGGAAAGGAGAGAGTAATTGCGTATGAATCACACTTGATGACGAGCCATGAAAAAGGATATTGCATTACAAGGAAGGAACTATTGGTGGTATACTATTTTTGTATTCATTTTAAGCACGGAAGGATATTCACGCTAAGGATATATTCATTGAATATAGAAAGGGTGTTAATTAATCTTAAATATCAAATCTTGACAGCTATAACAAGACAAGAAAAGAAAACAATAAAGAAAACGATTTTAGAAAAACGGTGCCCAAAGGAGATAAGAGTTGATTGTGGGAAGGCGTTTGAATCAGGAATGATAAGAGAATTCACAAAGAACTTGATATTAAGTTATGATTTTCGAGTCCATACCATCACCAAACAAATGGACAGATAGAAAGGCAATTCAGAACAATACCAGAGCTGATAAATGCTACTTTACGAGACAGAAGGAAGACGGATTGAACAGAGACACTACCAGAAGCCGAATTTACATTAAATGCAACCAAACAAAAAACGCCAGGAAAAATCCCGGCAGAGATAGTTTTTGGAAAAAAGATTTGCAAGGAAAAATGCCGCAGATCAAAAGAAAAACAGGTAAAGGAAGAACAAGAAGAACAAGGCGGAAATTTAACGTAGGAGAAGATGTGTTAGTAAAATTAGAAACACGCAACAAAAGACAAGATAGATATGAGGGACCATATAAAGTGATCGAGAAATTGCTTGACAGACGATATATCTTAAGAAATGAGAATGGTAAAAAGATTGAAAGAAAAGTGGAAAAACTTAAAAAATTTCTTAAGGAGGGGATATGAGGAAGTTGAAAGATTCTTAAAGATTAATTAGAAATTTTGTTAAATTTAAAAGATATTTTTATCGAAAAAGATTTTAAGAAAAACTGAAATTTGTTTAAATAACAAAAATAAGAAGAGACAAGTTTTTGAGTATATATTTTATTAAATAAAATTTATGGAATTATTTAGTGATTTGAAAACAGATATTAATGTTCTAACGGATGAGAATCCTAATAGTTATTAAGAAATTTATTTATTACTGATGATTTCTACAGGTAAAACTGTTAAGTATGGTTGTGGGAATCAGGGGCGGCTCAAGAAATTTTGTACAAGCTTAGCTCCCTAGGCGAATTTTTATGACGCGCCTACCTTAAAGAATGCCAACTGAAACATTATGTTTTAATGATTTAAATTTCTTAATTCAACGAGTAGGTATTTCATAATAAATTTTTTATTGAGTGAAATAAAAAATTTGCGCCCTAGGCGGCTGTCTAATTCGCCTATATGGTAGAGCCGTCCCTGGTAGCAGTGTAAATCGCAAAGCGCATTTGGTAATGTTATTATTTGGTCAATTTTTCTTTATATGTAATTTATAGCAAGGAAGTCCTACTACAAATAAGGAAAATGAAAATTTAGTAAAAGTTAAATTAAATCCAACCTATTCCAAAGATAACCGTTCATTGAAATTCGAGTTTTTAACAATTCAGTTGAAGATTTTATAAATAATCATGATACTTACTCTGATAAGGAAATCATAAGTATTTTCAAAATTTTCAAACATTCCTCTATTGAATATTTGATTGATTTATTTAATTATGATAAATGCAGTTTGACGTTATCTAGTTATTTAATGTATTTAGACAAAACAGGTGTAAACAACGATTCACTGAATGAATACTTTTGGAGTTGCATGTATTTAATGTTGAAACCGTGACATAGTAGACTGATTTATGAATGGATAGCGAAAACCGGTTTGATTAAAAATAACTACAAAATGGTGGTGATATGATGAAGGAAATTTTCAGTTGAAAGATTACAGGAATGGTATGGTTTTTACAATAATCTATATAATATTAAATGTTATTTCAGAATTATTCAGAATGAAATATACCCATGGGTTCATCAAAATGTGAAACATTAAAAGATCTTTACAAGAACCATGAAGATGCTCGAAAAGCAGAAAAAACCCTAACCAATATTGTTTTGAAAATAAATGTTTTAATTTGTTTTATTGTAATACTTTTTTGATTAAAACACATTTATTATGAATTCATTTTGTTTTATTAATATTATTATTTTGTATTAATTTTTAAAATAGTATTATTTATATATATTTGGAAATTTACAATTCATGAAATGTTCATTATAAATCATAATGATTGAATGATGCTTTTCTTCTATCCATTGATTTTCCTCTGATATTACTGCCATAATCATCTTCGACAAAATGCAAAGATAATATTTCTAGTGTCTTTGTTAACCATGTCCATTTATTGCAAAGTCTTTGTTAATTATGTACTTGTATTGCAAATTTATTTGTCGTACAATTATATTAGTTTATTATGCACTGGGTTAAGTTTATGCACATTTATCTCGTCTATTTGCTTAATTAATTAAATCCATTTAAAATTTAATTAATTATTCAATTTTAATTTGTAATTAATTTTAATTACTTTCTAGCCCATTTTTTTGTGTTTCCATGACTTTGTGGCAACAATTTTTTAATTTCAAAACTTTAATTAAATTAGCTAATTTTCATAATTAACTTAATACATCAAATTTAACATCTCTTGAGCTATATTTCCTTCTAATCTTTCACATATATTTTATATTACTTAATCTAATTAATTCTAAAGATAAATAAGCATATTACAAATAGATATAAAAAGCATGGTTTCAGGATTACAATATTTACCAACTATAATTTTAAATTTCCAACCAATCTCAACAATTTAACCTGATATATATATATATATATATATATATTCCAAATTTTATTCTCTTTTCATTGGTACTAAATTTATCTAGTAACAATTTAAATTAAAAAAGTTCTTACCTAAATTGTTGATTTGGTGGGAAAATTTAGGAAACGGGATTTCAATATTTACCATCAACCTTTTAAATTCCAACATAATTTCAAACATTTTATATGTTTATAGTTGTAAATTTTATTATCTTTTCAGTGGTATCAAATTTTCTCTACCACGGTTTATATTAAAAAAGTTATTAGCCAAAATGTTGGTCTGGCAGTCAAAATTTTAGTAAAATAATGATTTATACTGAATAAAAATTTTAAATATTCGTTGTTGGCGTTTTATATGACATTATTCTAATATAGAATTTAATTTAAAGCCATATTCCTCGAAAATATAACAATATAACAATATGTTTAGAAACCAGAAAGCTAGCATGATAATTAAAAAGTTGAATTTCTAAGTATATCACACTGCACTTTGAAAATAAATTTGAAAATGACAATGAAAATAATACTTTGAAAAAGAAAAAATATTTTAAAAATAATACTTTGAAAATAACTTTAATAATAATAATAATAATAATAATAATAATAATAATAATAATAATAATAATAATAATAATAATAATAATAATAATAATAATAATGATAATAATAATAATAATAATAATAATAATAATAATAATAATAATAATAATAACAACAATAATGATAATAATAAGCAGAAGAACTTTGAAAATAATACTTTGAAAATAACTTTAAAATAATAATAATCCCTTTGAGACATTTTGAGTGTGAGCAGTACCCTTACGAGCAATGCCCATAGAGGGACAAAATATCTTGTCGGATAAACTCTGACTATATATAATAATAACTCACATGCGCGTAATAGGCCTTTGAATTACCTTATGTTTGATATTATAAGATTTTAAAAATTTATACACATTATGTAGAGAATTTGGCTATTTGACTGTCGATTTAAGGAAATAAAAAAATGAGTAAAATTTCGCAATTTTTTCATCATCATTTAGTATTGATATCATAATGGTTCCATCTGAATTTCAAATGGAAATTGTTGATTTGCAATGCCACAACGATTTAAAAAATATTTTCAGAATATGCTGATAGTAGTAAGATTGAATTTTATAAAAAATATATATCTGAGACGAAATATCCAAATTTGAAGAGACATACAATATGAATAATTAAGAAATTTTGTTTCAAAACACAAACATTTTAGTTGATTGTAATAAATTTCTTTTAAATAGCTCTAAACTAATTTTAACATAGAATTTCTATCAAAAATTCTGACATCATTTTTCGAGAAAAATAATTTTTTTCTATCAATTTTCTTTGATTAAAATGCATTCAACTAAGATGCAATTAACATATAATTAATTAAATTATATTGATCGAAAAATTTAGTTTTAGGATTCAACACATTTACAGGAATAAATAAAGTTGAAAAAGAGAACTACAACAGACTCTCAAAAACAGAAATAATTGTAAACCATTTCAAACTTAAACCGATCGAAGCTTTTACAAAAAAAGAAAAAGAAGATGACATCACTATACGAAATACCGCCTATATTCCAGGTTAATGGTGTAAGTCTTTAAATAATGAAATGTTATATTTAGTTAACGACCCTGATAATAAAGAAACCGATTTTGAATATGCTTCTGATTTTGAAAGTGATTCCAACAGTAGCTCAAATATCGAAAGAGAACAAAATGGTGAAGGTGAGTTTCAATTAGATATATGTACAATTGTTTAATATTTTATAAAAAAGTACATAGATCCATTAATTACTAATAATAATTGGTGGATTGCTGGTAATCGACACTTGACCCTTTCGTGATGTTTCTAGGCAACACATGATACAATTACTGACTAACTTACGATACCTCATAAGTGCTCAACGTTTGCACTGTATCGCGTGGGAGAATACCCACATCCAGTGCACTATAATTTGCAAATAGTGGATTCTTGGACTACCGATAGATTGCTTAAGATCCGTCTATCCTTTCGGTCACCAATCGTATAATATTTAACCTTAATATAAAAAATTTATGAGTTTGTAGTTCTTGTTTTATTATTGGTTATCTCATTGGTTAAAAATATTATAATGATATACTTTCTTCTGAAGAATTTTTAAAAAAACTTAATTTAAAATTAAAATTAAATATCCTATAAAATTCAAAATGAAACACCAACCAAAATCTTTGAATTTTTAAAGCTTCTATAATTAGCCCATAGAAGCCTATTTTAATAAAAAATATTTTAAAATATTTATAAAATAAAGCTTCCAATAACTATTTATATATCCGATTTAAATATTTTAATAAATATGTCAATTTTGATTATTAATCCTATCTTTTGAAAGCATATTTCCTAAAATATTTTAATTATTATTTTTTTATAATTTTTTTTATTATCAGTTACTCTCAAGGTCAATGACAACAGATCAAATTGATGATTTAATTGATTTCTTCTCTAGTGTTGATTGTTGGGCGTCTGTTTATAATGAGAATTGCTACTTTGAATCTGAAATTTTTTTGGATGTTTCCATTGGATACGATTTCGATTAAAATATTTTTTCTTTCCTTCCTTGTGTTGGGTACCTGGGGTATGCCATCCACAAATGATGTAACTCGGAGTAACTATACGACCGACTCAACCCTTTTCCAGGCACCCAAAGTGATTGTTTGAACATATTCCCTCCTGTGTACCCATGACGACGAGCCATGTTGGTGATGTACACCGAGGTCGGAACCTGTAAGAAGGTGAGCCCCTGTGTTAGGACTACTCCCTACAGCATTCACGGTTCGGGTTCTAGAAGGCCATAGAAGGACTTAAATCGAGCGATAATTGCCCCTGGTCCAGGTGAGTCATTCTACTTTCGTTACTTTCCGCAAAGAGGTACTAGAGTAACCAAATAAGAGATGTTTTATGAAGAAACATTTCACACTCAAACATTTATTGTATCTACCACAACCTTGCTAATACATCGAAAAAGAAATTAAATTAACACCGTTATAAAAATCACAAATTTACAAGTCATGAGAGTCAAAGTACACATTAGACATGTGGAGTTGAATTCAAGTCAGAAACTTGGGATGAAGTCCTGATATTCTGATATCTCCTTTGATTAACATTGCAGCGATGTCGTTTTCCAGCACGGGATAGGGTGTTGGTAAGGGATCCGTAGCTGGTATTACTTTGAACGACGGGATTGGGCAGGTGGGTAGAACTGACTTAGCAGTAGATACCGCGAACAGTGTTGCCTTCAATGTCGCTATTTCCTCTCGCCGCTTTCTTGGTTTTCTCTGCCCGGGTCAATCGTTTCTTTCTTTTGGGTTTAGGGAGTTCGGTAAAAACGAATCCTTGAGGATTAGAGGTGCTCGCAGAGCTCACGGCAGGTATAACCGGTATGTAGACACCTGTTATTGCGACGTCGGTTATGGCGGGCCGACTCCAAATAATCCGATCGATGATGTAGAAGAAATACGTTTCCTTTATTCACGAAAGAGTAGTCCGCGATGCGAGCCTTCAATTCGGCATCAGAATAGATGCGGTGGAGAGCCGCAGATTGGGCCTTGATTGTGAGCCGTTGGCTCCGACTTTTCTCGAGCAAACTGTCACGGCAGTGCTCGAGTCTGAGGATCTTCATTTGAGCCTCTTTCATTAGAGCTGGGGTAAACCAGGTACCCTCCAAGGTGTCGATTTTTCGTTTTAGCGTTCCAATGTAATCGGCCGACTTCTTTAACAACACATTTTTGCCAGCACACGAGAAACACGGTCTCGGCCGGTTGGTGGAAGGTTTGGTTCTGACATTTTGATTGAAAACTAGAAACATTTAAAATTATAATGACCCAGACAAGGCAGGTATATTTCAACATGGTTTGGTCCGTTCGCCTGGGTTATGTTCACCATAGTAACATTTTTATTAGTGTCATTTAGAGAATTTTATTGAAAATAGGTTGGGTAGGGGTAGAGTTTCGATCAAGAACAAATTATTCATTAGACTTGTATTTCTCAATTTATTTCAACAAACTGGTTTATTAAAATTAATCATTTAATTTTAGTTTCTTTTAACTACGACATTTAATTTTATCCAAGAAGAAATTTTTTAGTTAGAGTTATCTATGAAAAGTCGTTTCTCAAATTTATCTTTTGGATTTTATTTCAGGAATTTATTTTAATCCTTTACCCTGTGTTCTATTTACAACTCTATATTTGGTTAATAATATTGTTGGTAGACTTTATGCAAAATCGGGTTAACAGGGCAGAGTTTCGATCAAGAAAATTATTCACCGCACTTCTAGCCTTTAATTTATTTGAAAGAAAACCGGTTTATTGGAATTAATTATTAATTTTTCATTACTCTCTAGTTGCGATGTTTAAATTTATTCAAAGAAAAATTCCTCATTTAATCTTTAAGCGAAAACTCGTTTCTCACCCTATCTTCTCTGAAATTCATTACATGAGTCTATTTACAAATCATCTCATCCGAACATATCAACTAAGATTTACCCATCAATCAAAAATTCATCTCCGCGAGTCTCGCAACTTAAAATGATTGGTCAAGAGTGTAGTTATTTTAGCGGCAATTCCCACCAAGCGAGAGGTACAGCAAAATAATCTACCGGAAGAGGTGTGTTAATATGGTACTGCTGTGTACGTGTATCTAATTCCCGTGATTTTGTCATCGAAAATCATCGAAAACCATATAAAAATTTAATCTTTTATTATCATATCATTAATAAATCGTTTGATCAACCAAAAGAGATTAGTTTTAAACTTTAATTTTTCCATTTACATATATCATTACATAATAGATATTAATACTTAAATATATATGCTAAATGAAAACAAAAAAATAAAAATTTTACATTCTCGATGCTTCTTGAAATTGAAGATCGTCTGTAGAATTCCGTAATTGGAAGTTGTCCTAACGATTAAGGATCCTAAGGTGTGGTCGCTAAATTTTTTAAAATTAAACACTGTTAATATACCAAATTCCTTACCTAAATTTTTTAAAATTAAACACTGGGGGAATTAGCCGCTCTATTCTCTTATATACTGGATTCTGTCCAATCAGAATCCAGTGCGGTTGTATTATTGCATTTTTAATCTTTTTTTCTCTTTTTTGTTCTTTTCTTATGTTTTCTTTATTATTTTTAACGATTTTATTAATAACTAATTTTTCTATTCTTATTTTCCTTTCTTTTGTTGATTTTTAGGTATTTTCTCGTGCTTTTCTATTTTGTTTGTTTCTCCTCAAATATTATTTCTATTTTTGGGTTTGATATTATTATTTCATTTTCTCGTTATTTCTTTCTTTTATTATTATTATTTTTCTATTATTTTTCTTTATTGGTGTAATTATTTAGGGTTTTTATTAGATTTTTTTGTTATTTTTCTTTACTCTTCCTTTCTACTTGGCTAATCCCCCTCCTCCCTTAATTCTTATTTAGTTATTTTGTGTGAGGATTTAGACTCACTGAAAATCAGCCCAACACTTGGTTGACATTGTTGGAGATGTCTGTGTACCGAAGATTTTTCACCAGGATCTAAATGTTCTTTAACTCTTTGGTGCAAGGTCCTGAGGGTACTTCCAATGTATACAACTTTTTTCTAAAGCACATATCTTTCGGTGTCTGGTAGTTTNCGTAAAAAAATCATTTAATTAGGTTTCATCATGTCTTCTGTCACTCCTAATTGAAATAGGCTTTGATGACATGTTCCACAACGCTAACTTCTTTATGTGGTCTTTCCTTTTACCCGATTTATATCGACTAGTTTGGAACGGTAAACTAATTGCCGGTTCAAATCTTACAAGTTGGAATAAATTTGTCATTACATTTTGACTGAAATACGTCTGTATATAATCTTATTTGTGAGTGCTATTTGGTGTGTAACCGTTAGTGTATTAAAACAAATTCAAGTTCTTTTTAATAAAATTATTATTTGGTTTAATTTTTATCTCATGATGATTTTTTAATATTTAATATTTTATTTATTTCTAAAATTTTATATTTTATTAATTTTTACAATACTAGTATTCACTTTTTAATCCGAAAACTAATTTATACTTCTGAGTTTTAATAATTCTCTTTTTCATAATATACTTGATGGATTCTCAAGGTATATTCTTTTGGACCTCGTGTTTCTCCAGAAGGATTTATAAAATTATAATTATATTCGCTGATTATATTATATTCTTGCTTAGATGAGGGCAACGATGTTTTTAGTTTTGTTTTTCCAACTGAAAAATTAATATGAAAATTCCAATTTCAGCAATCAAAACTCAAAATATTGAATAAAAATTAGTTAATTATAGTTTTTATATGATAATTTTTTCGTTATAAATTATTAACAGAACAAATAATTTGGTAGGTCAACTTTATTTATTGTTAATGTTTAATGGACTGTAACATTAGATGAAGATTAAATAAATGTATAAAAATTTTACGTAATATATATCCGTTTTACCGTACCATTTATGATTTTTAATCATAATTAGTTTTAACTATAGTTTTCATATAGAAAACTGGACATATTTATTCTAAAATCTAAAAAACGAATAAATTTTATTAGTGGAATGTTATATTATTTTTCTTTAACTTAATTTTTATTAAATAATAAATTCTTATTAATAATTAATTAATATTAAATTCAATCATAACCAACATTGATTTCCTGCCACAAGTCAACAATTTCTAATAAATTTATTTCAATCAATTAATTTGCAATTTCATAACAAATAATAATTCTGATAATAATTTCAACATTTAACATTGTCGTACATAATTTGAAACTGATACATAATTCAAATGCATTAAGTACAATTACTATTTTCTACTTTATCTTAATGAATTCTTTGCTAATTATTTTGTTTCTAATTGTTGTTCGGTTAAGTTTTCTATTTTCTTGTTTATCTCGGTTGTTATCTTTCGCTCTTTAATTACATATCTATTTATTTAGCCAGTAATTTTTTAAATAAATGATCAATATAAATTCATATTTTGGTCAGTATTAATAAGTAAGGGTCAGTAAAGTCATTTTTACAATGCACTTCTATAAATTTTTATTTATAATTAACTATCAAAGTTGCGTATAAGAATCAGACTAATTTCATGCATTATTTTTTATAATATTTAAATGACAAATCGACAATAAAAACTTAATTATTCAAATGGCTGTAAAGTAAAAGGACAGAAAATGATAAAGCTAAGAGGAAATTTTACGCCTTTTTTGAAGTTTTCAATTCAGTTTAGAGGTAAAAAGCCGAACTAAGACAAAAATCTTATGTATGCGATTTGTTCTATATTTTCATATTCATAGTCCATTCCCTAACTAATGGTTGGCAGACTGCATGGACTTGGCTTTAATTGTATCCATTAAATTAACAATTTAAAATTCAATATTCAAAAATTTATTATAGATAATATTTAAACAAGAGGATTATTTTACGCCAATATCTAAACAAAGATATCTAAACAAAAATATCTAAACACACATTCTATTATTTTAAACTACATACTTATATTATAATTATCTTTACATTGAAATTGTTAAAATATTATTCACAATTGGCATTTACATTTAATACTTATTAACCGTTTGCGGACGGTAGGCCAGAGATTTTGGCCACGAATTTGGTTCCAGATGTTTAACAATGTATAATGGCCAGCTGTGCTGGCCAAACTTAAAAAAAATCATAACACGATATCTAGCATTCGTATACTAAAAAATTTTATGCTAAAAAATAATATATTAATAAATTAATTTCGTCCGCAAACGGTTAAATGTAAAATTAATTAATATACAATTTTAAATTAGTTAATTAAATAAGTTATATTACATGCCTTATCTATTTGGATCTGACAATGGTATTAACATTGCAATTTTTCGATTTTATGTCATTTCTTAATCTTTCACTTGGCTGTATATTCATAATGATGTATAATTCATTTTTTCTTACAAACTGCTAAATCTAATATCTTCCTTCTTTATTTCTCAGTATTTAAACTGCAAAGACTTTAATTACCTAGAAGCCATTTTTTTACTTTCCCATTCATTTACAACCTTTTTTGCCTGCCAGTCGAAATCAAACAAAATGTGACTATTACTAAGACATTTCGTTTCATAAATTTTATTGAAAAATTAACAACACTGCTTTTAAACTTTACATAAAAAACAAAATTATAATTTTAATTATTACAAAAACAAATATAATTGTCAAGTTTTAGTTCATTAATTTTTGAACTTTATTCATAAATGTTCTCTTCATTATCAATGGCCCTTCTGGTGCTGAATTTATAACGATAATTAGTCAAGTTTGGTTTGTACTTAGTCACCTTAAGACGAAAACTATATATTCTTTTTCAAAATTCAATACACATTAAGCAATGTATTTAGATTTTTATAATTTAGCATTTCACTCACATTTTTACGTTTTACATTTTTACGAATGTAAATTTATTGAATGAGTATTCCTAATATCTGCTCTATACAATGGAATTGTTGAAAATTTAATTATTTCATAAGAGAATCGACGTATTTACAATACTATTTATTTCCTTAATTTTAGACGTCGAAGTATTTCAAGATAATCCAGAAACTGATCCATACGGAAAGAATACAAAACAGAAAAAAATTAATGCAATGAAAAAGTTTAACAATTTTGTCATTAAAATGATTAATTAAATACTTTTCTAGAAAATGCCTTAAAAAAGTCGATGAGAAAACTCTTGAAAAAGCTATGAAATATATGAAAGAAAACGGTAGAAAACAAAATTATAGGACTGGACTTGTAAAAATCTGCAAGTCTGTTGATATTGCTATGACGGTGGATGAACTAATTTTTTTGATGCTTCCAATAAACGAAATTTATTAGAGAATTTTGGTTGTGTAGTAGGGTAATGTGTGGACCCGGGAACAAAGAACTAATATGTAATTGATGACGTCACAAAGGAAATTACGTCATACTCCTGTATGGGTTTTTTAAAATTTTTTTAAAATTTTTTTTTAAAAGTACGTAACAAAGATATATTACGTAACAAATACATTGCATAACAAATGAAAAAATTTAAATAAAGACATTTGAACAAAGACACATGACTCATCATACTTTTTAAATATATTACGTTGCGGTATTTTAAAATTTTATTATTTTTTTAAAACTTATTTTGACGGTTAAGTTGACAAAATAAAATTATTGCACATACTTTACATTATCATATATAGTCTATCAGACAAGATATTCTGTTCCCCTATGGGTAATGGTCACATAGGTAAAGGTCACAAAGGTACTGCTAAAACTTTAACATATTATTACACAATGTATAAAAAATATTATTAGTGTCCATACATGGTCATGCAACAAGTTAGTGTTCCCATCGATAGCTCATCTTAAAGTCTAGTGTAAGATCTATCTAATGATATATTATTATTATAATTGGTAAAGATATTATTATTATTATTATTATTATTATTATTATTATTATTATTATTATTATTATTATTATTATTATTATTATTATTATTATTATTATTATTATTATTATTATTATTATTATATATAGTCCGAGTCTATCCGACAAGATATTCTGCCCCCCCCCATGGGTAATGGTCACTGCTAAAAATATTCAAAACAATAAAATCGATACATTTATTAAATAATTTAACCACATCATCGAAAATAATCATGTCCAAAATAATTATCATCTGCTGGATCATGGAAATCATCTGGATCATCTGCTGAGATAGCTTCCGTTGAATCTATAAATATATCGGTGTCACCGCCCCTATAATGGCCATATGGCAAAATTTGATTTTTATCCACCCAATTTCGCTTATCATCTCTACATGTCAAGGCTCTTTTATTATTTTTAATACTAAAAAGTAGGTGATTTTTTGATGTTATTCTAAACTGAGGGACTGTGTATATTTTATCGTTTAAATAACAATCTAGATACGACTGATGTGTTAGTCCAGTATCTTTCATACTAATCCCCTTAGCCTTCATACTTTCCTCATCACCCATTAAGCTGTCACATTTAAGTCTCAAGAACACCCAATCTTTATATAATAGTCCTTTATGCTCGTCTTTGAATTTACCAATGACAGAATCAAGGTTCCTACTATATAAAGGATGATTTGGGTCATAATTCGAAGTATCTAATAATTGATCTCTAATCATCGCAGGTAAAAGAATGTCAAGACAACAATGTTTAATTTCCAATAAGAAGGAATCTGTGTCCCCAGCAACGATATTAATTTCGCAGTTGAATTCGTCGCGATATTTTTGCAACTCTTCATACTGCAGCTGGTACATCCTGAGTTTGGATAAATCTCGTACAGTTTGACCAATGTAACTAGGTCTATTCAAACACACTGTGTCCTTCCTCAATAAAACCGAAATCAAGTGGATTTACGAAAAGTCAGTTTCGAACAGAATGTTAATAATTTCTGTGAAGAATTACACAGACGTAAATTAATACGTTTTTTAAGATTTTCAACAGTCTTGCCGTGAAGACTGTTGTTTAATAATTTTTAAAAATTTTTATCGAGTTTATTTGTCGACGCTGCTCGTAACGCCGTATTTGTGTTAATATAATTTTTGAAAATTTTATCTTGTTTAAATTTAATTGCTCTATGTGTTTTTGATATTTTAACACCTAATATAATAAATATTTGTAGAAGCCTCCAATGGAGAACGTAGTTCCTCTTGGGCTGTGTGTAAGCAACAGCTTCTCTATTTTCGAACCCGGTACACACATCTTTTCATCGGCAACGGGAAGATCGTCCAGTTTGTCGTGAATTGACGTCGGTATTTCTAAACTTACTTCTATGGTATAACCATAATCAAGCAGATCTAAATCTACCGTTGTGCACTCAACAATAATATTATTTAATAAATTATCATCTGTAACCCATTCAAAGTTACTGCATGGTAATGGTTGACTTAAAGCCCAACCATATAAATTATTTATATCTGTGTAAAGCAAAGCGGTATCCGGGTCTGTTTTTACATAGTGTTTATATACAAAAGTTAATCCGCCACGGATACCGCCCTTGAAAAAGTTATATATCTCCATATCGGTGAGGATCTCGATTGGAAAGTTTAAAGTTAATAAGGCTGAATTCCAAGACATACCTGGAATCCCTAAGAAATTTAATGGCTCTAGTCGGTTATGAGCAATGGACTTGCTGGAAAAAATCGGCTAAAAATAAAACATCAAGTTTTAAATAAACCATCATGTAATCAAAAAGTGAAGTACATGAAGTTTCAAGCCAAATTCTCTGAGCTGTCTCATATTCAGCGGTAGTCACATCTTTCCAAATAGGAGGTAACTGACGAGTGTTATGCAAAACCTCTAATGAAGTTGCGGCATCATAAGGAAAAATTCCCTTTGCAGTTATTATTGTACCCTGAAATTCTGATTCGGTCAAGGGTAAAGATGATAAAGTTTTGACAGCATTATTTAAAGACTCGCTGACAAATTGATAAGAGTCTATAAATTTAACAGTTAATGAGTCAATCCTAGCAAAAAGACTAAGGAATTTCTCGCTGGTTAAAGGAATACAGCTAATATTCCATGAATGATATTTTGAAAGGCCAAATTTCAAGATATGATGCAGATCATAACCCTTTAAATTATAAAATACTACAGGAAAGGTATATCTAATTTGCCTCGACAGATTACAAGTTGTACAAGCGGCACCAAGATATAGACCGGTAAAATGATCATGGTCCCTAACTGGACTAACTAAAGGCTTATTGCACAAATAACATGATGTGCTGTTTTCAAACATTAATTGTTGTTCATCTGTAATTATCATTTTCTTTTGATAATTTTTATAATAATAAGGAGTTACAATATATTTCCCTATCATTTCAATTTCAGTAAGAAATTGATCGACACAATCTAAACCGGTGAACGACTTATAAATTTTTACGCCCGTAAAATTATTAATAAAAAGCATACCAGCAGAAATAGGTAGATGACGTTGAAAGTAGCGTGTGTCTTTAGGTAGGATAGCCTCAAAGTCGGCGTAAATAACAAACGGAGGAGTGACTGTTTTACTCCAATCAGTAAATTCCAAATATTTATTTTTAGGCAATGTGTACAAGGCAGTACCAAGTTGATTTTTATCACAAAGACCCTTATGTCTATTAAAAGCGTCATCATTCCTAAAACCGTTTAAACACCTAGGGCACCACTGACTACAATTCCTAACAGGAGTGATTGAACTATTCCTACAATTAAGGAATCTATTTAGGTCTGTAATTCCAAGATTATGATAATTATCATTCTTTTTAATTAATAATAAATTAATAGTTATGGCTCCTACTATCTTACTCCAGTATATTATATCAATAAAGGGATGTTTCATAACTGCATCTTCATCGGAAATGTCTATCAAAGCCTTTTCGTTGTAAGTAAAAACATTAATATTATAACCTGGATTTTGTTCAAATTTACTTATATTTGATAGTTTCATCGGCATATCATTAGGATCAAATTTAATATCAGAAAGATTGTAGGAATTAGGGCGATTTCTATATTGCCTATTTATACTGTCATATTTAATAATTGACAAGAAACTATACAAGAAGCAGAAGTGGTCATTATTAACTACATTTATAAGACAGATTAAGTTTCTTAGTGATCTTGGGGTTTTAATAAAACTTCTACCACTTAACCGACTTATTTCAGCAAATTTAGTTAGAACAAAGCTTATGTATTCGATTTTATTGATAGTCCAATTACTACCTTTCTCATTAATTTTAATTATTTTTACATTTAAACGAGCAATAACTTCGTCAATGAATGTATCGCTCCCAACTCGGGCGGAATTCGAGATTACAAAAGATTGTAACTCATCATCTTTTATAAATTCCACCTTTAGACAAAATTGAATTTTACATGATTTTAATTTATTTACATATAAATTTATTTATTTATTAAAATGTCTGGTACAGAGACCGTTTTTAAATCTAAAGACGAAACGTCCCTTTTTAATATAATATGATTATTATTTAAATCACTGGTGACATCTGCGACACCAAAACCTATTTGATTAATATTATTATAATTATTATTATGATTACCATTATTATAATAATTATTACTATTACTACTACTATTATTATTAACAATTTCATCATCACTTATTGTGATTACATCAATAACTTTAGATTTTTTAATTGGTATTAAATTTATTTTTTCGTTATTTTTTCTTTTATTCATATTTATTAGATTATTTATTTCGTTTATATCATTATTGGTGTTGTTATTGGTGTTGTTAGTATTATTATTGTTGTTGATATTATTATTATTGTTGTTGATATTATTATTGTTGTTGTTGATATTATTATTGTTAACAAACGATTTATATAAGCTAAAGAAAAGAGATTTCTTAGAAGGTTTAAATTGTTGGATACGTTATAACTTCAATAACCTCACATTTAGGGCATAGGATGTAGGTGACACCGTTATATTTATGACTATAATATCTTTCCATTATATCATCGCAGTCATTATGATATTGACTATTACAAAAGTTTTGATATTTCAAACCTATGAAAATATTTTTATCATAAAATGTTTAAAAAATATTAAGATAATTTTAATAATCATTTTCAAAGTTTAAAATATTTTTTCAGAAGATATTATTCAAAATTGTCTTTTAAATAGTATCTTATAAAAAATATTATAAAATATATAATTTAATTCGTTTTCATAAATAATTTAATTCATTTTCTAAACTAAATTTTATTTTCATAAATTAAAATAAATTATGATTCCAAATAATATACAAAAGTTATTGTAATGTTCTTTTCATAATGTTCTTTTCCTAATCATCATTTTTTCACGAAAAAAATAAATACATATTTATAAAATTATTTTTTTAAATAGTTTCTTATAAAAAATAGATAATTTAATTCGTTTTCATAAATAAATAATTCATTTTCTAAAATAGATTTTATTTTCATAAATAATTAAAATAAATTATGATTCCAAATAATATACAAAAGTTATTAATTATATTATTATAATGTTCATTTCAAAATCATTATATTTAATGAATCTTCATTTCAAAAATCTTCTTTCCATAATCTTCTTTTCATAAATCTTCATTTCAAAATCATCATATTTTCATGAATAAATAAATCTTCTTTTCAAAAATCTTCTTTTCATAAATCTTCCTTTCATAGGCTTCTTTATAATCTTCTTTGAATAATAATAATAATAATAATAATAATAATAATAATAATAATAATAATAATAATAAAAATAATTATTATTATTATTATTATTATTTAAAAACTTAAAAAACCTCAAAAACTTATAACAATAAATAAATACTTACATTTTAGTCTTTTCGAAAGAAATTTTCCAGCATCAGAACCAGCAGAAGTATTTATTACATTTCCATCTAAAAGCATAATAAAATAATAATGATAATAATAGTAAACTATTACCATTTATTCTATTCAAGTCTACAGCTTGTCCGACGATATTCATATTAATTTGTTGATTAGTACCTAATAATCATATTAAAAATAATAAAATAATAAATTTACCATTAATTCCTCCAACGATTTTTCCGTTAACTCTGAATATTGTTGTTCATGTTGTTGTTAATTGTTGTTAATAGTTTTTTAAAAGTGATGAAAAAATGAAAGTGTAGACTATATAAGAGAGATATTACAGGTTTTATTAACCGCCCAACGAAAATAGAGATAGGATAGCAAAAGATACTACATGTTTGTTTATACAAACCATGACGAAATAATGACCTTTACATGGCTTTATTATTTAGTGCTTTGTTACTTTGCAATGTGCATGCACTGAACATGTAATAGTATTACATAATATTTTTAAACATAAAATAATAATAATATTTAAAAATTAATAATAATATTTTAAACATAAAATAATAATATATAACAAATAATAATAATATTTTAAAAAATTAATTAAAATAGTCAACAAATAAAAATCATATAGTATACATTTATTAACCATCAAATTTTTTATACAACAACGATGCCAAACAGTGTTGACCACATGTTTGAGTCAATGGATTTTGAAACATAATTTTATTATATACAATAGGTTTCCCAATTGTTTGCAGTTTTGATATCAACAAAGCAGGATAATAGAAACCCATAGGATCGAATACGAATATATTACTAGGTTTCACATATATAGCTTTCCAATGTTCTCCACCAAGATGAGACGAATGAGTATTGACAATTATGACTTGATTATTGCTCAAATAAGGAATTTTATCGAGAGGAAAAACACCTACACATTCATTTCCTAATATTTGTTTTCCAATTCGATTAACCTGAACAGAACTACTTTAATAAAATTAAACAGTATCAAAAAACTTACTAGTAGTGTGTATCTATCCCTAACGACCACAAGCCTCCCAACTGTTTTCATGTTTTATACCTATTTTTTTCCCGTTTTATACCTATTTTTCCCTCATAAACGTAAAAAAAAACACTTAAAACCTTAAAAACCTATATCTTTTAATTTCTTTATTCCGAAGACATTTTGCTTTCAAAATAATAACTTAAAAAACAACAAAAATATTAAAAAAACAACACAAAATATTAATAAAACAGGGAAAAAAAATACTGATAAAACTATGAAAAACGTTTGTCGGCTTGCGGTCGTTAGGGATAGATACACACTACTTGCAGGTCGCCAGTTTATCAAGTCGCCAGTTTATCAAGTCGCCAGTTTATCAAGTCGATAGTTTGTCAAGTCGATGATGCAATCGCTGCGGTCTTGGCAAGTCGACAGCTTGGTAAGTCGACAGCTTGGCAGGTCGATAGCTTGGCAAGCTGCTAGAATATAAATATAAAAAAAATAAAAAAAAATAAAAATAAAATAAAAAAATAAAAAAAATAAAAATAAAAAAAAATAAAAATAAAAATAAAAATAAATATATAAAAATTTAAAATTTAAAAACAACGTATCCAGTAAAAAAATTTTTTCTAAAAATGAATTGTAATATTTGCAATAAAGTTTTTAAAAATAAAACAGGATTAATTTCTCACTATAAATCGAAAGCTCACTTACTAAAAGAAAATAATCTTAATGACACAAATTCAAAAGTTTGTACTAAATGTAAAGGAAGATTTCTACATTCTGGATATAATAAACATTTTGAAAATTGTATCGGGAAAAATAGAGAAATATTTACATGTCCTCATTGTAACTTTTCAACAAAACTAAATTTCTATTATTTAAGACATTTAAAAGAATGTAAAAATAAAAAACAAAATTCTGACGTTGAAGAATGTCATTCAGAAGGAGAACCTGATCATGTTGAAAGAGAAAAATACAACTGGGATGATTTTAATCATATAGATGAATTTCAATTAAAAATTAATGGACCTGCAACCCCTGGAGAATATATAAGGAGAAATAAAAAAAATATTAAAAATTCTTTCACTGAAGCTTTAAAAAATTATAAACCAACAAGGTATAATGTTATAAAATATAAAATTACAATCAAAGCAAAATATTGGAGAGGACCAGAAGAAAAGACAACTCCTTTAGATGTTGAAATTGGAATACCTTTTAAATATTTATTTTCAACTAGAGGATTTAATAAAAGCATCAAAGAAATAATTCAAGCAGTAGAAGCAAAACAAGAAGAGGTTGAAAATGAATTAGGAGATTCAAACTTAGTATTCAACTCTTTCCAAACTTTAGTGATTGATTATTGGAGAGGATTACCACCTAATCCTAAATCTTATATTCAAACACCCTTTAGATCTAGGGTTGTTATAAATGTACAGAATAAGGATAACAAATGTTTCATGTGGTCAATACTTGCATATTTACATCCTCAAGCTGAAAACCCTCAAAGAGTTTCAAAATACAAACAATATGAAAATGAATTAATATTTCCCAAGGGATTCACACACCCAATGAAACTAGAAGACATTCCAGAATTTGAAAAACTAAATAATCTTAAACTTAATATTTATGAACATGTTAAAGGATGGGGACATGGAAGGAAAGATATTATTCCAATTTATATTTCTGATAGTGATAGCACGAGGGAGATATATCTTTTAATCTTGGAAGAAGGAAATAATCAACATTATGTTTTAATAAAAGACTTTCAAGCTTTTACATCACCAGAGAATCCAACTAGTGGAGGAGGAACATGTAAAAGATGTCTTCATTATTCAACAACTAAAAACTCTATGATTAAACATGCAAGATTTTGTGAAAAGATGATCCAGCTTTAATTAGAATGCCTACAGATCCCAGGATGTATTTTAAAAACTTTTCAAATTTATTACAAACATTAGGAGTTGTCTATGGAGACTTTGAATCTATAAATCGTAAACAAGATATAATTATGCAATATTTAAAAATAATAGAAAAATATAAACTCATGGATGAATGGAAAGCCTCTAAACAGAAGATGAAACCAGAGAGGATGAAAGCCTTTCTAAGAAAAAGAAATAAACCTAATAGTGTTAAAAAAACTAAACAATTACCATCTGCTTATAAATTATTATTTAAAAGTAATTATCCTGAACTCATAGAATCTAGAGAATATGCATTTCAAGGAACTTCAGAAGATGTTTTAAATCATTTTACTAAAAGTATAAATGATCTAGAACATGAAATATTTAAAATATTAAAAACAAAGTATCCTCAAAAAATTTCTAATCAACAACAACAAGAATATGAAAATACTTCCAACTGTTGGATGTGTAAACAAGACATTCTTCCTGATGATAAAGTTATAGATCACGATCATTTAAAAAAGGAAAATAATTATCGAGGAGCAGCCCATAGAAATTGTAATCTTAATTGTCATACTCCTAAATTTGTACCAGTTATATTTCATAATCTTTTTGGTTATGACATACATCTATTTATTAAACATTTAGCAGAAAATGCTAAAAACTCTTTCAAAGTTATAGGACTTACAAAGGAAAAATATAAATCAGTTGAATATGGAAAATTAAAATTTATAGACTCGTTAAACTTTCTCCAAATGTCTCTAGATGGAATAGCTAAAACAATGAAAGCAGAAAATTTTAAAATCACTCGAGAATTCTTGGAAAAAAATAATATCCCCCCAGAAGAATATCCTACATGCTTAGCAAAAGGAATATATCCCTATGACTATGTTGATTCATTTGAAAAATATAATGAAACAAAATTACCAGAGAAAGAAGATTTCTATTCCCAACTTCAAAAATCTCATATTACAAATCAAGAATATTCTCGAGCAAATAAAATGTGGGATCTTTTCAACTGTAAAACTTTAGGAGAATATACAAGTATGTACTTATCCCTAGATGTTTATATTCTAGCAGATTGCTTTGAAGAATTTACAAAGTCTTTTGTTCTTAAACCTTATAATTATATAACAGCTCCTTCTTTAGCTTGGGATACTATGTTATATACCATTTGGACTTCAGATCTTCCAGAATCTGATAAAATTATAGATCTTTTAACCGACCAAGATATGTTTAATCAAATTAAAACAAACATTAGAGGAGGAGTATCTTCAGTAATGGGGAATAGAGAAATAAAAGCTAGAAATGCAATAACTACTAGCCGAAGACTCTCTAAACACCCTAATGATCCTTATATAAAACTTAACAATGAGGAACTAAAAGAAGTATTAGAAGGAATGAAAAATCCTCTATTTATACTTTATATAGATGCAACAGCTTTATATTCAGGAATTATGACTCAATATTTACCAATGAGTGACTTTCATGAAATATACTCCTCTGAACACGGTTCCTCTGAAGAAGAAGAATCTATCTTAAAAGACCTTATAAAAGAAATACGTGCAACTCCTAAAGATTCTCCAATAGGATACTTTATAGAATGTGACCTCGAATATCCTCAGGATATAAAATCAGGAACAAGACATTTCCCTTTAGCCCCTATAAGAAGAAAGATTAATGTCCAAGAACTTTCACTCTGGCAAATCTCACAAGATAAACCTCCAACAATGAAACTTCTTTGTGATCAAACAGATCGAACTTATTATCTTTGTCACTATAGACTCCTGCAGTTTTATCTTTCACAAGGAATGAAATTAAAAAAAGTTCATACTGTTATAAGATTTAAACAAGCAGCATTCATGAAGCCCTTTATAGAGGAGAACATTCGTTGTAGAAACATTGCAAAAAGAGAAGGTAACCTTTTAAAAGACAATGGTTATAAACTTTTAAACAATTCAGTCTTTGGCAAGACCATGGAGAATGTGGACAAGTATACTAATATAGAACTCTTGACAAATAGTGAAAAAGATGTAGCCCGTTATAATCGTATGCTAGGAAAGCCTACATTTAAAAACGCACAAGTATTTTCTGAAAGTCTTTCTGCAATAGAACTACAGAATTTTGAGAAAACATATAATAAACCAATATTTATTGGCTTTGCAATTTTAGAACTTTCAAAATTACAAATGTATGAAACATATTATAATGTCTTACATCCCATATACGGAGCAAATATAGCAATGCATGCAATGGATACAGATTCAATGTTTTTAACAATAAGAACTGAGGACCTTGAAAGAGATATATCTGAAAATCCTATACTTTCAAATTTAATAAATTCATCTGGAGAGTTATTTTCATTTAAAGATGAAAAACCAAACACTCCAATAGAAAACGGAATATTTATTCGTGCTAAACAATATTCATACGAAACATTTACAAAACCTAAATTTGAAGAGCATACATTTATATTTAAAACCCCAGAAACAGAAGAAAGCATTACACATAGATATCCTATATTCCCTAAAGAAGAGAAACCTGTAAAGGATAACAGATGTAAAGGAATTCAGAGATGTGTAGCAAAGAATCTTTCTCATCAAGATTATATAGATACATTGAATCCAAATCATAAAGATAAAATTGATGAAATACATCAACTTAAAAGTGAAAAGCATGATATTTACTTGATAGAATCCCAAAAAGTATCATTATCAAATTATGATGACAAAAGATTCATACTAAGTGATTTAAAGACAACTCTTCCTATAGGAAATAATTTAATACCGATAATAAAAAATCTTGATAGATTGAATCAGTTATATGGTACAAAGATTACTGATCTTGATATTTATAATGTTGAAATCATTTATCCTGAGAGAATTGAGAAACCTTTATATTCTCAAGTTTTTAATCCTATATGTTTAGAACTTAAATATTTTAATACTGATCCTGAATATATAAAAGGTCTAAGTGATAAAGAATTTAAAGATCATAAGGAGGTTCTAAAAACTAATTTCGAAAAGTTAACATCAGATTCTATCAAATGATTTTTTTCTTTTAAAAATGTCAACAATTAATTTAAGAGTGACAACATCAACCTTTTGAAGGGCAATAAATTTTTTTATGTATGATTCTTTAGCCACTTCTCTCGTTTAATTTTTTTAGAATATTCATTAGTTATAACATTAGCACTTTTTAATCTATTAATATTATTTTTAATATCTTGTATTATTTGATTTGATTTCATTATTTCATCATCAGTTAAGATTCCATCTTCCAAAGCTTTTAATTGAAATAAAAATAATTTAGAGATTCCTAATTCTATTGATAAACAAACTTCACGATATAAACTTTTCTTTTTAGAAGTATAAGATAATGAAACTATTTCAGTCAAGAAACCATCAGCTACAGAAATACTTCCAAGTATTACAGGTGCTATTGTTAAAACTGGTAAAGTTATAGGTAAAATAACTGTTAATATTGCAGATGTAAATCCTAAAGAATAACCTATAATTTTTAAAACTGTATTCCCTTTATTCCATCTATTTTTAACCTTTTTATAATGCTTTAATAAATCTTGTAAATGTAAGGTTTCTGATTTAAATTCTTTTACTCTCATAATTTCAAGTTCTGTGGGAGCCGAGGCCTTGGAACCTTTGTGACCTTCGGAATAATATCCTGATGATCTCAATTCTGGAGGGACCTCTGGGTAAATTTTTTCTTCTCTTACTTCTTCCATCTTTTGGACTTTGTCCATTTTAATAATTAAAAAAATAAGACTTTATTCTTCTGAGCACCATCTGGCACCAATACTCGGATATCAAAAGAAACTCTTGTTGAGAGGATATCTTTATACAATTCTCTCAATGCTTTACGAACTTCATCAACATCAACCTTTTTTTCATAAAATATTAAATCTATATATTGTACAAGTGTGCTTTTAAAAATAATATTCTTACTTTTAACTTTATGTAGTCCATGTGAATGAGTATTAACATACCAATCTCCGTGTGGTAAATCATAACTAGTCATTATAACATCACCCTTTTCAAGCTTACTATTATAATCACATTTCACAAACCATTTCATTCTTTCATTATCATCATCAAACAAAAAGAAATAAGGATCAATAATCTTTACAACCATAAAAACACCCCATTCTTTACTGTTTGTTGTTATTAAACTTGGTTCTATAAAATGTTTATATGTATGGGGTAATAATGTTTTATTCTGTTCTAATTCAGCAGCTCTTTTTCTAATACTATGTGTGGTGTTAATGTGTGTTCCATGAGACTCTAAATTTGAAATTCTTTTATTAAATGATGTAATCATCTCATTTATTATATTATATATTGTATTAAATTTAGTATTCATAATTTGTTTATCTTTAGAATTTAATATGCTAGTATTTAACTTTACAACTTGTTCAGTTAACAGACTTTGTAACTTGTCAAATTTATCATTAAATCGTTGTTCGATATTATTAAGCTTTGATTCCATTGAATCCATTTTTGTTGTTAATGAACTTTCAATTCTTGTTGTTGTTAAATCAGTATATTTTTTAACACCATCTACATATTTCTTATTAACTGCATCAGCTTCATCAGTTGGAAAAGATAATTCTTTTATCTTGTGTCCATTTAAAATTAAATCACCCTTCATTGAATCACCTCTTTCATTAATATATTTATTTTCTGTTAAAGTTAATATTTCTTCTGTATTAAACCCTGTTTTTATTGTCCCACCACCTCTATTACATGGAATATAAGAACTCATTTATTAATAATTTAAAATGAATCTTCAAACCTGTTTCAAATGTAAATACATTGAAATCTCTTCTCCATTAAAATCAATCAATTCTCCTTCTTGATTAAGAATTTTAAAATTAATATCCATTATATATTTTCTACATAAAGGTAAATAATTTGGAGGATTCATTCTTTCAACTATTTTATATCCCATAGGAACTGTGTTTGAGGGAAAGGAATATAAAACATTTGTTTGTTTACCATTATTATAAGAACCAGTTATACAATCGCAATGAATATTTATTGTGTTTGTATTTATTATTTTTATAATATTTTCTGATGTTATATTCTCAACTTTAGGTATGTTATAATGACTCTGTGTAAATCCTAAAATTGTTCTAAAGAAACTTTTATTTTGAAACCTAATTCCTATATTCTTTAAAGTCATTATACATTTTGGTAAATCTATTTTAATTTCAATAGCTCCATTTGTTTTTTTAGAAAGTATATTATTTAAATCTTTTATCTCATAAGCCCCGGGTTCTATTATTATTATAATGTTATCCTCGAATTTTGTGGGGCTTACATAACTAAATGTGTTATTATCTTTAGTTATATTAAAAATAGTATTATAAGCACAAAACCATAATAGTCCTAATTCATAATTTAAATTTTGATCTAATTTAATTGAATCTTGAAAGTTTATAGTAAAGTCTGATTCTTTTGAATTTATAGATAAAGTTCTTGAATATTTATCTGACATTATGTTTACCATTTTTTTTAAATTATCTTCCGGAAGGTTGCGAAGCTCCATTTTCATAGTATAGATTTTAAATCATTATAAATTTCTTGGATTAAGGAAGTGAAACCTTCTCCTTTGGATTTATTCAATCTATACAAAACATATAAGCTTAAAATACCACATATTTTAGTATTATTAGGTTGAACTTGTAAAGAATTAAAAGTGTAGTCCGAGAGATAGTCTTCAACTTCTTTAGTGGGTTTAATCCCAAAAGAATCAAAGTATATAGATTTATTATATATACAAACCCAATGAGATCCTTTTTCATTTGAATTTTGATAATTTATAATGATATTCTTTGGAGTGTCTTCTTTCAGACTCGACAATTCATCATTCATTAATATTTTTATTTTTAAATTTAAATAATCTGCATAATCTTTTAAATCAAAATTTGTTTTTGTATTTATTCCAAATGTTTTTAAAAAATCTAATATTGAAGGAGTCATTTTATATTTTATAACTTCGTATTTATAACTTCGTATACTTATTAAATTTATCTTTTGAAATTATTCCTTGTTTTAATAATTCTTTAGAAATCTTTAAAATATCAGAATCTAAATTATTATGTCCTGCTTTTTTAGCTGCTAATAGTTTTCTTAATTCAATAAAAAGATTGATTGGGTTTATCTCCTTACCCTTTCCTGCCCTGACCCTGGCCCTCTCCTTCTGTGACAATATAACCCCTTTCATTTTTATTTAAATATTTCTTTAAATCTTGAATATGTTTTGCTTTAGCACTACCATGTACTAATTCTATTAAATTTAAATATTTTTTAATTTCTAGAAGATCAACATTCTCTGAGGGATATCCACAAACTAATCCATAAAAATCATCTGTAAATTCAAAATCTAGGTGTTTAGTATTATAAACATTTTGTGAATGAATACGTGATTTATTTTCTGAATTTAAATATAACAGAAAGTCATGTTTATTAATTGTTATTATTTGATATCCTTCAACATTAATATTAAATGTAGGTTTAATTGTTTTACTTAAACTCACATTAATTTTAGGATCAAGTATAAGAGGTTTTATATTTAAATCTTCCAACCATGGTAATTCTTTTAAATCTTGTTTATCTTCCAACTCTTTAAATTTTAAAACTTCTAACTCTTTTATGGCTTTAATTGTTGGTCCTTGTTGTTGTTGGATTACCTCATTTAATATTATAGATTCAGCGTGTTGAGTTGTATCTTTTTTATTATATTTATCTTGTTCTGATTGTAATTTTTTTAAAAGTGCTAATCTTTCTTCATATACCATTTTAATGGTATTAAAAATGGTATCATTTTGGTAAAGGATCCGTTGGAAAGGGTTTCAAGTATAAACCTTTACCATTTTTAATTTTACAAAGACATCCATTTTTTAAAGATTTACATATTTTTTTTAAATCATCTTTATCTTTTGAAGATAAAGATTCAGATGTAGAAATTTGATTTTTTAAAAAATCATTTAAACCACGACCTTTATAAGGATCAAGATAAAGACCTTTCCCTCCCTTCATTTTCTCGATTTCAGTTTGTAGTTTTTCTTTTTCTAGGTCTGTCTTTTGAGATTCTTTAGCTTTTTGAACTGTAGTTGCAATTCCTCCAGCTATTCCAGCAGCACCTGATAGTCCGGCAATGATTGCAGGTATTAAAGCCGCCAGAGGAAGAATCCCTCCTTCCTTTAGTTTTTCTTTAACTTGTTCTTTTACATGTTTTCCAATAAAATATTTTTTACCAGAGATTACTACTGATTTATTCTTGTCTGAATTTATTAATTCTTGCAAAGATTCCTCTGTAGGGTTTTGTGTTGTCATTTTATAATAAATAAAAATGGATACTTGGAAACCAATTTTAAATAGACATAAATCTAAATTTAATAATAAAGTATTTCCTGATAATTTTAGATGCTTAATTATTGGATCTTCTGGATGTGGAAAGAATGTTCTTCTTATGAGAATGTTATTAGAAGATGGTTTTTTGGATTATAATAATTTAATCTTTTATTCTACAACCATTAACCAACCGGAATTACAACTTTTGAAATGTGGATTTGAAAATAAATTAACTAAAAAAGCTATAATTGATATTTTTAAAAATCAACATACATATCCCGAAGAGGTTTTTCATCCTTGTGATATGGTTGATTGGTACAAGGAAAAGATTTTAGAATCAGATATTAGTAATAAAAATGATTATATAGGGGATGGAATCCAGATCTTATTCTCTAATAAACCTGAAGATGTTTTACATTGTGATTTACTTCCTAAAGATAAAAAGAATCTAGTTATATTTGATGATGTTGTTAATATGAAAAATCAAGAGATTCAAAAGAGTTACTTTACACGAGGTAGACATAATAATTGTAATGTTATTTATATATCTCAAACATATTATGCTTTAGATAAAAATTCAATAAGAAATAATTCTAATTGTTTTATATTTTTTAAATTAGACAAGCGTGATAAGAATATGATTTATAATGATTTATTTTCAAATGTTGAACCTGATAAGAATATGTTTGATATGTTTGTTGATAATCATTGGAAAGAAAAATATAATTATATTTATTTGGATAGAGAAGAAGCTGAAATATGGAAAAGTTTGTTTTAGGGCTTGTCGACTTAAAAATCTGTTTTCTGTAGTTCATTATTATAAAATCTACCTAATATTTTTTCATTATTTAAATCGATGATACCATATGTTATTGGAGTTGTATGATGTATTTTATTTATAATAAAAATTTCATTTGTCCATTTTGCTGTGAATCCTTTTTCAAATTTATTTTTATATTTAAATATTCTTACGCGGTCACCAATTTTAAATTTTGGTTTTATAGGGGTTGTATCAACAATAACATCATTTTCAATATTTACCACTTTAATGGTTTCAGGATTCAAGGAAGCATTTAAGGGTGTTGATTTTATAGAACTATGTACATCATTATTATATTCATTTACAATCTTTTGTAACAATTCATTGTTCCATTTTTGTTTTCCAATAGCAGTAAAATATTTCCACATTTTATTTTTTAATGTTCTATTTAATCTTTCAACTACGACTGCTTTTCCTTCGTTTTCTGTTGAATATAATTTAATATCATTTTCATTTAAAAACTTTGTAAAAACTTTGTTATAAAATTCTGTTCCTTTATCACACCATAAATATTTTGGAATTCTTTGATATTCTTCAAATATATTTTCAAATGCTTCTTTAATTGAATATCCTGTTTTATTTTCTAAACATCTTGCAAAAGCAAATCTTGTATATAAATCTATTACTGTTAAAATTATTTTATATTTTTCAGGGTCTGATGATTTGGTTGGCATAAAGACTAAATCAGCAGACCATGTTTGATCTTTTTCATGTACTTGAACTTTTAAATATTTTTTATTTTTTCTAAATTCATGGTGTAATTCATTAGCATATTTTATTTCTGATTCTGTTGGGGTTTGTAAACTAGTCTTGGCTGTACTCTCGAGGGATCTTTCAATCTCTGCTTGTTCGATAATCTTTTTATTAGCAACATCTTTTGCTTTCCTAGGAAGTCCTGCTCCTATGAAAATCTTACCTTTCATTGCTAATTTAACTAGAGCTCTTTGAATCTTTTCTTGCTTGATGGATTTTGTATATTATTTAAATCATGTATTAAATTCACATCAGCAACATGTCTATCTCTAAGATTTGTTGAATTGTAAGCAATATCATGTTTTAGAGCTGCTTGGTCGATTCTATTTATTGGTTCTTCTCCTTGTTTAGGATTATTATTTTCATCTAATCTAATATCTAATCTTGTTCCTGGTCCAGTATAGTTGTGATGGAATAAATGTCTTTCACCTGGATATTTTTCTGTAGTAAAAGGTTTTAATATTGAAGATGTTGTTTTTGAAGATTGTAGGTCGCCTCCTGTAATATCAACTCTCGTATGTTTTTTAGTTTTTAAATGACTTGCTTTATGATGTCTTGTAACTTGACAATTACAACTTTCACATCTCCAATATTTATTTAAAGACATTTTAAAATGTTAAAATATCAAGGATTATATCAAGAATCTCCCCTAACATTTTCAATAATTGAAATCTTTCCACCATATAATTTCATTTCTATTTTCTTTTCTTCTAATATTAATGTATATACTTTAGCTTTAAAATTAGAATCCTTTGTTACATGAAGTGTAACATCAACATTATTTATGGCTAGGCGATCATCTTGGTCTGAAACATTTATACAAAATATAGAATATAAATTTTTGAAATCTTCTAAACTTAATTGCGGTTCAACTTTGAAATCATAACATGTTTCAATATAATTTAGATATGGGAATATGTTTTCATTATTTTCAATATTAAATTCCATTCTATTTATTGGATAATAAGAACTATTTAATTGAATTTGGATTGTTTTTAAATTATCATTTCCAATCTTTTGAATAAACAAGTTGTTATTTTTTTGAAATGATGGATCTGTTTCTTTGAATCCAATCAAGATATATCTTGGTCGGTACGCTAAATTTGCCACCTTTATAGAATATGTTGAACCCTCTGTCATACTAAATTCACTACAGATTCTATTTAAATAATTTACATTTATAGACTTGTTGGAATTTAATCTTTCAAGGAGTTTAATCTCAGAATGAGGATTTAAAGTCCATTCAGGTATATGAAGTTCAAGTGTTGATAATTTTAATTTAGCTGTTGTGTCTGCAGCTCCATAGAACAATCTTTTATCACCTTCTAGTCTATTACAGATGAATTCTATAAAAACATTATGGAGCACCCGGTTATAGTTTTGAAGGAATCCGAACAAGTGTTTTAATTCAAAATAACCTTCAAATTTTTTAGATTTATAAAGTTCAGCTCTTTTATGGTAACCATAATTTATATCTAAACCATCTTTATCTAAATCCCCTTTATTAACATCAGGAATCCAACCTGTTAATTCACCATATTCGTTTTTATAATCACAACCAGTTAAAATAAAATTTAACATTGTAGAATATACTCCTGGATGTAAAACAGTTTCAATTTCTGATGATCCTAGTTTTAATCTCATGTTGGAGAATAAATTTGGAAAGAAATTATTTTCTAGGGTTATATCTTTGTTTGCTTCAATTTCTAATTCAATTTTATAATATAATTTGGCATTACAAATATCTATTGGGTTTGATGTTTGAAGAGATTGAAAAACTATATCACCCCTACGATTTAAGTTTGCAATAGATCCTGAAGTTGGCGAGATTTTTAAAATATCATTTTTTTTAATTTCATGAGTAAATTCTTTATTATAATCAAGATTTAATTTATTTTTTTCTTGAATTTTGAGATTTATATTATTCATTTTTATATATTAAAATTAATATATCCAATAAAAAAAATATTTATAAAATGACTGACTTAATTGAAAGAATGAGAAATGAATTGAATGAAGTTAAACATAAGAGAATGAAAAGAAGAGAAGAAGAACCATTAGAATATATCAAAGAGTTGATGGTAGAGAATGAAAAGTATCGACATTTTTATATGAAAGCTGTAGAAGTTGCTGAGATAAGGTTAAAGAAAATGAAACAATTACGGGAAAGAGTTAAAGAACTTGAATCGATTATTTATAGTTGTAAAAATGACAAAAATTTGAAACCTGATAGCGCAGTGGGCTAGACTGGCACAGTGGTTCAAATGGATAGTTGTTCAAATCCTAACTACGGTTAGTTTTTTTTTAACATAAAATAATATTAAAAATTTGAAAATAATATTGAAAATGGTGTGGGTATCTTAGATTTATATTTTATTTTATTTATTTTTATTTTATTTTATTTATTTTATTTTATTTTTTTATTAATTAAAAATTTAAAAAATGACAAAAATCCGAACTCGGATAGCGCAGTGGGCTAGACTGGCACAGTGGTTCAAATGCTAGCGGTTCAAATCAGGTCTGAGGTTAGTTTTTTTTTCAACATAAAATAATATTAAAAATTTGAAAATAATATTGAAAATAATTTTTGAAAATAAATATTAAAAAAATATATAGTGTGGGTATCTTAGTAAATAAATCTTGTTTATTTTATTTATTTATTAATTAATTAATTTTTAAACATAAATATGAAAAAAAAAATATTGAAACGGGTGATGGTGGCGAACCGGTAATTATCGCCACCAGTCTTTCGAACACCCCCGGATCGATTCTATAATGTGCACATTTATTTCTTGGTTGTTTTCGGACCTCTTTCGGATTCGCTTTCGAATTCATTTGTACTTTCGAGCAGCACACTTAAAACGCCGATGAAATCGACTTCGTGAGCGAGAAGCGAATAATAAGGTGTGCTGCTATTATCGAATTGATTCTGATATATAAGTCTGGCCAGCTTGTATATTGGAAGAGATTTGATAAACGAAAGAGGTTGAAATAAAAAAAAAAAAAAAAAAATGATCCGGATCAAAAAAAACTGTTGAGAGGACAGTGAAAAAAAAAAAAAAAAAAATACCACTGTCCTCTCAGAGCAGTTTTACTATTTTCATAAATTAGTCAAATAGCAACTTGCTAGTTGACATCCTCAAGTAGTGTGTTTATATCCCTAACGACCGCAAGCCGACAAACGTTTTTCATAGTTTTATCAGTATTTTTTTCTCCGTTTTATTAATATTTTTGTTGTTTTTTTAATATTTTTGTTGTTTTTTTTAAGTCTTTATTTTGAATCCAAAATGTCTTCAGAATAAAGAAATTAAAAGATATAGGTTTTTAGGGGTTTTAAGTGTTTTTTTTTACGTTTATGGGGGAAAAATAGGTATAAAACATGAAAACAGTGGGAGGCCTGTGGTCGTGAGGGATATATCCCCACTACTCTTACTCCATGACAACTTTCTATATTTCTGTACACATTTATACTAGCACGGTTCTATTTACAGTAATTTGAACTTCATTTTCAAATACTCCATATACTATAACATGTACCGGTTCTGTAATGGCCTTTGCAAACTTAATATCCAGTCGTAAATTCCCGTTTTGTGGAAGTTGACTCTGATTTAAATCAAAATCGGGAGCTAAAACAAATGTGAAAAATGGATATTTGCTTTTAAATTCTTCTAGAGTTATTCCACAATTCAAGTTTTTATCTAAATAACCCAGATTTCTAACAATACTCTGCATATATGTCGCACAGTAATTATCACTTTCGAAATCTTGAGTATATGTTTCTCTATAATCAGTATTTTTCGACAAAGTCAATGAAGAAACACCAAAAGTTTTGAAAATTGAGCTGGAAGCAGTATAAGACCCATTATATTGCGTTTCACTTTGAAATGTTACCAGAATAAAATTAGGCATTCTTCTGTCACCAAATATTTGTTCTTTATAGAATGATGAAGCACCTTTAGCAATTGCAAATTGTACAATTTCCTTTGTTTTTAAAGGATAAATTGCATGTTTTGAATTAAGACCCAATTGTTGACCAGCTAATAATGACGGGTCTACTCGAACTCTTCTCACCAATAATTTTGCATCAACTAATTGGCATATTGGACCTTTTCAATCTAATGTGTACATTAACTCCTGGTAGTAAATATTTCGGTTGATCCATAAAATCGAGTTGTAATGATGAGCACATAGTGAATAATTTTGAGCCTTTAACCCAATTTTTTCTTTCATCATCTGTTGATGCATAACCCATAGGTGTAAGACAGGTATTTTTAGTATCGGAATTGTAATTTAAAATAGTTTCTATCAAAGCCTTGTGAATGAATGTATTATTTCCGCCCTCAATCTTGATATTATTAAATCTCAACACTGCATCTTTAAACAGAGTATGAAACAGGAAATTGTTTGGTAATACATCTGCATTAGCATCCAAAACCTTTCTATCTTTATATACAACCTTGATCTGAACAGTCAATAAAGTATCGTTCAAATCTAAATATTCAGTTTGCGAACCATTAATATAAAAACTCGATATCATTTCTACTATCAGTAATTGAATTCATAGGAAAAACTTCCTCAAAGGGCTCAAATTCGATTACCGCTTGAGGCGATGGTCTATCAAATATACATAATTCGGATTTACCACAAATCATTTTGCAAATATAGTTCCATGTCCTTTTATTCGTTTGTTTATACGCGATATTCCATGTCCTTTACGTTTTGGAGCTGGGGCTGGGGCTGGAGGCGTATCTTTTTGAAACATACCAGCAACTCCAAGTAGAACCTCCCCTAACTCAGCTAAAGCATTTGCTTTTAGGGATGGTAATATTTTCTGATCATTCATAATCACGTCTTTAGCAGTTTTCATGCCAAAACTACCAATACGTTTAAGAATAGGAAGTGCAAATCTCCCTATTGTTTTTAACCAACCTGATCCGTACTGTTTACCAATAAAATATGGTAATTCACCGCCAGATTGGCTATACATACTAATAATATCAGAATTAGCCATCTACTTTACGAAAATGTAGTGTCAAATGAGTTTTTGAGTCTTTTGGGAAGTTTATAAGTTTTCCACTATCGTCACGAATATTTATTTCTATATTGTTTATACATAAGCTTGAAATTGGTAAATACATGGGATTATCTATATTTATATTGACAACTTCATCATGTTCATATTTTCCAATCCACGCCGATTTCAATAGAGGAACACTGGAATCACCAACAATTATAGGCTCAATAATATTAGTATATATGAACATTTGTTGATGATGTTCAAGTATTCTTGGTTTATGTATACCAGCCGAATTTTCCCGATATTGCTGCTTCTCTAATCCAAGTGTATTTGTCAAATTTTTATCAAATGTAACTTCACAAATATCATCATTCAAACTGAAGGTAAATAACAAATCTTTCACAATGTCCAAACTTTTAAATATGTGTGAACAATTGTACTTTAAATATTTAAGTAACACATCAAGTTTATCAATATATAATTCGTCAGCAAAGGTGAATGATTCTTCAACTTCATTATTATACGACAATGATATTTTGATTTCTTCTTTCATTACACTGTTAGCTTCAAATAGATCAAAGCGTAATAAGTATTCTGTTTCCATAACTTCATTTTTCAACTTATTGCAACCCAATTGTTTGGCATCTTCAATAGTTTCGAATGTTATTGTAAATGGTTTAAAATCACAACTGATATTTAATCCATCCTTGTAAAACATAGAACAATGCGGATCTAATATTTGATTCGGAATATGATATGTTTTATCATAATTACTGATAATAAAGATACCACTACATGTTTTCATAGCATTCCTTTTGAAATCAATCTTACATTGACTATAAAATGAGAATGTATTGTACACAAATCTTGCAGTGCAACTTCCCAGTCCCCATTTAAAGAAATCGGATTCTGGAGATTGACCATAAATTTACTGGCTTGATTATCTGGATGAATAAGCGGGCAACTATTGCTTGGTAAAATAGTAAAAAAAATTCACTTTACTAGGTCCTTTTCTGATATCCATGATGGGTTTTGATAACCATGCCATTTGACATAGCATTGTTTATCCTTGCCGACCTTTTTAGTTTTCAATATCTTTTAAATTCTAAATACTTTTGGAGGAGGAATAACTTGTAATTCTTGCTCATAAAATTTGCCTTGTACAATATTGTTATCATTGTCTTTGATGACATACATTACAGGACTCTGGCTAGTATTTATTTTCTAAATTACAAAGACTTCATCACTCCAATTTGTATCGAAATTTTTAAAAAATGGTGATGCACTAATTTTACTAATTGTAACATGGTCACCTACTTTATATTTAGGTTTTGTAATTTTTACAGGTTTTTTAGAACTCACTGATGTTTTTGAAGTGATATCAATCGGCCTTAATCCATTCGGTCCTCGATGTGATGAATGATTATAACTGGTTATTATTTTTGGTAAAACCAATACCCATTTTTTATTACCTTGATGCACAAATAATTTCTTTAATCTATCTCTCAATGTTCTGTTAAATCTTTCAAAATGAGCAGCTTTCTATTGAGAATGTACCGAGTAATGGTTTATTTTCAATATAATAAGGAAGGACAGTGTGTTTGAATAGACCTAGTTACATTGGTCAAACTGTACGAGATTTATCCAAACTCAGGATGTACCAGCTGCAGTATGAAGAGTTGCAAAAATATCGCGACGAATTCAACTGCGAAATTAATATCGTTGCTGGGGACACAGATTCCTTCTTATTGGAAATTAAACATTGTTGTCTTGACATTCTTTTACCTGCGATGATTAGAGATCAATTATTAGATACTTCGAATTATGACCCAAATCATCCTTTATATAGTAGGAACCTTGATTCTGTCATTGGTAAATTCAAAGACGAGCATAAAGGACTATTATATAAAGATTGGGTGTTCTTGAGACCTAAATGTGACAGCTTAATGGGTGATGAGAAAAGTATGAAGGCTAAGGGGATTAGTATGAAAGATACTGGACTAACACATCAGTCGTATCTAGATTGTTATTTAAACGATAAAATATACACAGTCCCTCAGTTTAGAATAACATCAAAAAATCACCTACTTTTTAGTATTAAAAATAATAAAAGAGCCTTGACATGTAGAGATGATAAGCGAAATTGGGTGGATAAAAATCAAATTTTGCCATATGGCCATTATAGGGGCGGTGACACCGATATATTTATATATTCAACGGAAGCTATCTCAGCAGATGATAATTATTTTGGACATGATTATTTTCGATGATGTGGTTAAATTATTTAATAAATGTATTGATTTTATTGTCTTGAATATTTTTAACAGTATCTTTGTGAACAATTTTTTTTAATTTGTATTTTTAACTATTATGTATGTGTAAGAATATGTTAAAGTTTTGTCTTGAATATTTTTAGCAGTACCTTTGCGATAGTACCTTGTCGGATAGACTCGGACTATATATAATAATAATAATAATAATAATAATAATAATAATAATAATAATAATAATAATATCTTTACCAATTATAATAATAATATATCATTAGATAGATCTTACACTAGACTTTAAGATGAGCTATCGATGGGAACACTAACTTGTTGCATGACCATGTATGGACACTAATAATATTTTTTATACATTGTGTAATAATATGTTAAAGTTTTAGCAGTACCTTTGTGACCTTTACCTATGTGACCATTACCCATAGGGGAACAGAATATCTTGTCTGATAGACTATATATGATATTCAATATGTCTTTGTTACGTAATTTAAAAAAAAATTAAAAAATTCCCTCCCGGGGGTATGACGTAATTTCCTTTCTGACGTCATCGATTACGTAACATTTTTTTGTTCCCGGGTCCATACATTACCTTACATTGTGTAGATATCAGATTAATTTTTTTAATTTTTATGAATCATTATTTAACAAAAATTGTTATTATTGTTTAGGATACCTAAATGATAAATAGCATAATAAATAAGTAAATTACCTGGAGGAAGATCGTCATGACAAACGGGACGATCTATGGGAACTCACAGAAAAAAACGGAAGTAAAAAGAAATGAAAAGTGAGAAAGAAAACAAACAAGAACTTAAAATAAAGGTCATTGTTAATTAAAAGTACAGACGAAGGAGCAATTTCAGATTGCAGAAAAACAAAAATATGGGGAAACATAGCGAAAGGGCAGGAAAAGTCGGCACAACATGAAAAGTAAAAAACAGGGCACATCTCGACATCTGTCAGAGATAAGGCTGACGTAGCAGGGAATGCAGATGTTAAGTTCGATGGGTATGTATTCGAACTAACACAAAAACGTTTTATCTGACTCCAAAAATTTATAACGCGTGTAGGTAAATAAATAACAAATATGGTTTAAATATTTATTAACAGTAAATAATTTGTTACACAGTTGTTTATATTACACAATTAATCAAGCTGCTTTCTAAAGAACAGAAAACGGTTATTCAAACCGCCCTAAAGAGTATTACTAAAAATCAAGGCTGGCCCTAAATGCGCCAACAGCCCGATATAGGCGAGCGGAAAAGAGATAAGGGAGTTTACCTAATTTTAACGCGATAGAGTCAACCCAGAAATCGGTTAACCCTTTTTCAAATAATATTTGCAACGAGACAACACAAAAAGATACGTGCTGACGTTACTGTTTCCCTTGTTAAAATAGTTTTATGTGACAGAATAAATTTATATATATTTATATTTATTTAGATATGAACAACAATAAATACTAACTAATTTAATTTCCTTTGTTTAAACTCCTTCAAGTGGATAGACGAAACCACAGATGGGTTGTCGGAACAAATCCTAAATGTTTTCTTCTTTTGGTCTCTTCTCAATTACTCCAATGAATATTGGAGCTAATTTACAATGTCGCGATAATAAATTCCCAAGAGATTCGTAAAATTTCTTTTTTCTTCCGATCAATAAAATGAATACGGAATGTTCACTAAAACAGAAATTCGTCCAATAAGATAACAACTAGAAATTTTTTCCCAAAACTAATTTTAGCTTCTCCTTTTGATTTTCTGATCTACGATCTTTTTCTCTCCCCGTTTATCAATATAATTTTACTGGTATTTATATAAATTTATTTATTTTAAATCTATTAATAGTAATTATTTAATTACTATTTTTATTATATATTTTTAAACAATTACTATTTTTGTTACGAATTTATTTTTAGTAATTATTTATTACTATTTATATTTTAATCCTAATTTTAGTAATTAATTATTATTTAATTCCAAAACTTTTGATTCCGGTTCCTACTGAACCCCAACATGTCTTCCCCCTAACAAGATTTTCGTCCCGAAAATTAAAGCGGTAAAGACAAGACAATTACAGCTGATACATAAAAATAAAAATATAAAAATATAAATAAAACAACTGATTAAAATATATATATATAATGCAAGCAAGGAAAATGTTAAAATATGTAAACAAAATCAACACCGAAATCAAATTAATCAAATATTGTTCATAAAGTAAATGTTTGTCAATTTGAATAACTGGATTGGATTGAATTGTCGAAGTTGCTGGGATTGAGGACGTATATCAAATTGCTAGGTCCATTGAACACATAGCCGAATTGCTAGTATTTTCTCCTTTTCATGACCTTGGCACTTTCGTTACGGATCCTTTGTTCTACAATGCCTGGTCTGTAACTGACCACCAAAGTCTCCCGTGTACTTACCTCTTTGTACACGATTGAGGAGATGATGTACGAGCTCTCATTAGCCTCCAATACTCCGTAATCGGGGAAATTGGATACGGCTACTTCATGGATTGGGCCTCCGTCGTATTCCGTGATACGCGGTTTCCATTTGCTGTAGGTCTCTGCCACCAACTAGGATCTTCTCTGTCGAGATCTTCCTGTATTTTGATTGAGTTGCCCCTTCCGACAAACTCACCTTCCCTCACGACAATAGGCTCTTCTGCAATCGTGGGTTCACTCTTTGTTGCCAATATCTTGGTCAATGCAGGATCTGGTGGCTGATAGTGGGTTTCTAAGAGATCGTCATCCTCATCCTGGATGGATATCCTAGGTATTTTCTTTTTCGTACTCTTAGGAATCTCCTTTTTCCTTTTCGTAGAGGTAGGGACATTTTTCTCCTTGTCCTCTTTCTGGGTGGGTTTCACCGTTGTTTTCTTTTTAAATTTTAAATCTTGTAACTTAAGTAGTGGGGCTACAGCTTGGGGTAATGCTTCTACTTCTGCTCCTTGTTTAGGTTCACTCAACGGGGCCAATGCTTTTAAGATCTTGGTGACCCGTTCCACTAGCTTTGCTGCTGGCGGTGATTTTTCTGTTTCCATTTTAGCCGAATTCACCACTCTACCGTCATTGGTAAGGGTGACTTGGAGGCAGTTATCGTCTGCACTCTCGCGAGTGGCATAGTCGTCTTCATCAGCAATTGAGATGGCTGGCGGCGACAAGGAATCTTCTTCCACTATTTTCAGCAACTTCGACCTGGGGATATCTTCTTTTACATAGCTCTCCATAGCTAAAGGTTTCTGCATGCTTGAGGTACCGGGTTCCATCTGCTTTATTTGTGAAGACACCACCTCTTTCCGGGTGTCTGGTGAAATGTCATCAACCCAGATATCTCGTAAATTGTCGTATATCTCCTTAATGGTTGTTACATCATTCTCCGTTTGAAGGTCCGAGAAGTGATGTGCCTCTTTACCGGTGACTGCTTTTGCCAAATATGCCAAACATTAATACTCGTTGCATTTCTTTAAGTCCCTACTTTCGAGGCATTTAGCTGCGCCTAACTCACGGATTCCGAGTGCGCGCTGCATTGGGAATCTGATTACTTCTAATAGGTCCTTTACTAGCAATCCCACGATGATTTTCCCATCGCAGATTTTCCTAATTCTTTCGGCACAGTCTTCGCCGTCGAATTGTCCGGTTATTTCTCTCTCGGTCATACCATGCGCATGCGGTTGGTAATGTTTGACCTGTGCTCTGGGGGTAACTCTAGTGTTGAGTATCAGATCGCCATTGAAATGAGATTGAGATGGCCACAATTGCCGGTTTCAGGAATTGTCGTAGTGTAGCGTAGTCAGCTGCTACGAAAATGGTGAGGTTATCCTCTTGTCTAGGGTCCAAGCGCTGTCTTACGAAAGACTTAAACGTTTTGATGTCGTTATCATTGACATTATATGTCCAATTTGGGTCATTAACCCATCTCGTTTGTGTTTCTCTGTGAGGTTCCAGAATTTCCATTGCTACGATGGTATCTATTCCTTCACATAACAGTGAGATGTTCTTTTCCCTTCCATCCCCGTTTTCAATTTCCAGGGTTGTATGCTTTTGCAGCAAAATGGGGTTTGTGGCACCAGGAACATAAACCGTAAATGGTTTGTTAATGGCCTGTATCCACAGGTGGTTGGTCAGATTATGTCTGCCAAACTCAGGCATTATTGGGTATGAAATTATTGGGTATGCCTGAGCAATGTCCGTAAAACCAGTGCCTTTGTCCTTTTCTGCTTTGCTCCATTACCTGCTTCTCCAGGTTTTTATAAATAAGTTTTTCCTTTAGTAAGGTCGTAGCACGTATAATGCTATGTCTTCCTTGGTATTGGGATATTGGATGGCTCTGCATTCCTGAAATAAAAATCATTAACCATAATATCAGATATACTGATATGCCATAATAGGCTAAAAAGATATGCATGAGTCTTATCATAAAAGATCTACATATGCTGAATTTTAATGCTACCTGGAGCTCTAAGTAAATATAGATTTTAAGATATATATATATAAATATTTATATATGATTTTTCCCTCGGGGGAGTCTGTAATTGTCATAATTGTGACATCAGTACTCCATCGTAAGCCCTTATGGCTTGTCTGAAATATAGCTTGGTCCAAATACCCATAGCTATCAGTGTAGTTATTAGCGATAGTACGGCCGATACCGTAATCCATACCCCTATGGGTATTTTCAGAATATATCCTGCATTAAAGTTTGTGATGGCATTACAATCACAACAGTTTGTCAGGTTTGGGGGCGTTTGGCAAGATATTTGTTTGATAGGTGGCAACTGTCTAAGATGTTGCCACATTGCGGGATGTATCACCATGTTTTCCCTGACTACCTTTGGAGGTTTTTTCGTTATAACTGGCTGTTTCAGAGGTAATATCTCCTCGAATACCTCGAACCACCTATCGTCCTGCCGTTTCCTCGGACTATAGTATATAACTAGGACCGAATATTCTACGGACTGATTTAGATACATTTCTTGGGAGGGAGAGTTCTGGTCTAACCATAATGTTTCTCTCGTGGTTGGTCCGTCTAGAATACAGACTTTCACCTTTTCCTCCCTGCTAATTTGCTGACTAAACTTTACTTTATCCCTTTCGTAGGATATCGATATGCGATTTGTGAAATCTTCCGTCCGTAGGATCCAATTTGATACGTGATAGGTATACCAACCACTCTGATATAACCTTGATGCTGCGACATGCAGTTTATAATCCGTCTCGGCTTTTAAATCATATAAATCCCACTCTTTTTCTTCTGAATTGAGTTGGCGGATCCGCAAATACTTGTTGTAGAAATGTAAATTGAATTTTGTAGCATTATCGCACGTTGTGAGTATGCTATTTCCGTGATACGTTCTTATAAAATGTAAATGTTCCACTTGCATTGCCATAGGCTGAAAATATGCCTTTTTATCCCTTTTTGCCATCGCCAAAGTCATCATACAGCTTATTATCAACAAAAAATACCGATTTTGGAACACCCCTTGATCTCAATGGGTATCGGTGTTCTTGTGGTTCTTCGGTAGTGTTTGGTTTCGCTTATTTCTCTGGTGCTTTTACTTTTGAATTTCCAGAGGTCCTTTTTGTTGAGATTTCGCACTTTTTACACCGATTACCATGCACCATTATTGGTTCTGCTTTTCTGTTGGCTACAAGTTGTAATATGAGATTTGTATCTGTGGTTCTCAATAACTCATATGGCCCTTTGAAATTCCGCATGAGTTTTGGTGATAAGCCTTTCTTGTTATAATGACTTTCCAACATCACCTGGTCTCCAACCATTGGCTTTTCGGTCATGATAATCTTTGGATGCCTCCTGATTATATTTTATACTGAGGCCTGCTCTAGCCCATGCTTCCTGCATTCTTTCCCTCATTTCCATTAGATAATTTTCCTGATCTAAATATTGTGTTGCTTTAGGGAAAATCAACAGATCTACTGGCATTTTACTTTGCCTCAGATACATTAGGTAAAATGGTGTTTCACCTGTTCCTTCGTGCACTGCATTTCTATATGCAAATAAACAGGATGGAATGTGGATATCCCAGTCCGTTTGCCCTGAATTTACATATGATGCTAACATATTAGCTAATGTTCCATTAAATCGTTCTACTAGCCCATCCGTCTGTGGGTGATATGGGGAAGTATTCAACTTTAGGACTCCGAAAAGGTCATTTATTCCTTTGAGCAAATTACTCATGAAATCTGCTCCCCGATCCGTTAATAACTTTGTAGGTACTCCATACCTAAAGACAATTTGTTCAACGAAAATTCTAGCTATTGTATCAGCTTTGTGATTCGGCATCGGGTAGGCCTCTGGCCACTTAGTCAAGTAGTCGCAGAAAACTAATATGTACTTGTTTCCGCTATTAGATTCTTTGAATGGCCCCAACACGTCCATTGCCGTCATTTCCATAGGTGTAGATGGTACTGGCATCGGCTTCATTGGTACGTGTGGTTTCTTTCCGGTATTTCTTCTGGTGATACAGATCTTACACGTCTGACACCAGGTTTCAACGTCTTGTTTCATACCTGGCCAAAAATATTTCTGTTTTAGCCTCGACAATGTTTTTCTAGATGACAGGTGGCCTCCTAAGGCTCCATCGTGATACTGCAACATGAGTGCTTCACCGTATTTCTTAGGAACCATTATAAAATTATCTCTTACATCTGAATATTTAACTAATCCCTCTTCCAGCACAAATTTGTCTTTATTCTTTTCCCAGTATTTCGTGAATTCTGTGGGCACGTATTTCGCTTCCAAGGCTTGACGGATAATATTGATTTCTTCGTCAGATTTTTGTGCCTCCATTAAATCAGCTAGCCGGTTGGCTTCTCGGGTCAATGTGAAGATAGTCCCTTCGAGACGTCCTTCCTTCACATCTTCTGCTTCCTCCTCCTGGTCCATTCTTGATAAAGCATCTGCATTACCATTATGATCTCCTTTTCTGTAATGGATTTCTATGTCATATGGCTGTAAGATTAATGCCCATCTGACCAGTTTTGATGTATCCATTGTGTGTTTCGTCAGCCACTGTAATGGTCTATGATCGGTGTACACTATGATCTTTCGACCCCAAAGATAAGTTCTAAACTGGGTTATAGCATACACAATTGCTAAAGCCTCTAGTTCTATCACTGCGTACTTTCTCTCGTGTGGTTTTAATCCTCTGCTAGCGTATGCAATTGCATACTCATCTCCTAGGTCATCTCTTTGACCTAGCACAGCACCTATGCCCCGAGTGCTGGCATCTGTCAGAACCAAAAAGTATCTCTCAAAGTCTGGAAATCGCAATATAGGTGGCTTGACGAGTTTTTCCTTGAGCATATCAAATGCTTCTTGCTGTTCTGTTCCCCACACAAATTTGACGTTTTTGCCTTCTAACTGCGTGAGTGGAAAAGCTATAACCGAGAAGTTTCTAATGAATTTCCTATAGTATCTAACTAGGCCTAAAAACCCTTTGATATGTTTAACGGTTTTAGGCTCCGGGAAATTCTTTAATTTTTCGACATTAGCTGTATCGGGTTTAACCCCGTCTCGTGATATGATATGGCCAACATATACCACTTCTGGTTCAGCCCATTTACATTTTGTTGGTTTCACTTTCATGTTTGCGTTGATCAACCTCTTGAATACATCTTCTAAATGTTCCAAGTGTTTTTCCAAATTTGGCGAGAATACTATGACGTCGTCAATGTATACCATCGCATGATGTACATCCATGAGCATCAAATTCATTGCTCTTTGAAATGTGGCTGGAGCTTCTGTGAGTCCAAATGGCATTACGTTATATTCGTAATGACCCATACTCGTAGAGAACGCTGTTATTGGTATAGTCTCATCTTTTAACTTAATTTGATAAAATCCCTTTTGGGCGTCCATTACTGAGAAGAACCTAGCATTTCTCATTCGTCCATAGATATAATCTAACAATGGCAACGGATGGCTATCTTTGCATGTTGCTTCGTTAACCCTGCGATAGTCGTTACATAATCGTACTGATCCATCCTTCTTGGCCACCACTATCATTGGTGATTGATATGGTGATTTACTATGCCTGATTATGCCATGTTTTAACATCAATTTCACCTGTTTATCTACTGATTCCTCCAGACTGAATGGAATACGGTATGGTCTCAACTTTATAGGTTTTGTATTGGTGAGAACAATCTCATGTTCTAACAGGTTTGTTTTTCCCAGATCGTATTCATGTTTTGCGAATACCTGGTCGTATTTCCTCAATAGCATATTTACTTGAATATTTTCCTTTCTGGTTAGCACTTTGCTATTTGCTGTAGGTGCGTAGTACTCAATGTCTGGATCTCTTTCTTCTGCCTTTACGGTGAGTATCGACCCTTCTCCCGTGGCTTGTGGCTCGTTTTGTTTCCAGATTCTGCCCACTCTGGTATCTGGATATAAGTAAAGTGGTTTAATGTCCAGATTGGCTACCCTGATTGGTATTCTGCCATTGACTATTAAACCTACGCTATGAGTAACTGGTATGTTGTATTTCTCCGAAAACATTTCGTCTGGTTCGAATACAACTTCACCTTCCCAATTATTGCTTGTAGCTACAAAGCATACCGTTTCTGCTCTGGGTGGTATGATAGTTGTATGATCTATATAAGCTGTATCATCGTTGTAAATTTTTCTCTTTTTACCTCGTGCTCGGATTAACAATCCAGATGCACAATCAAATACTACTCCTCGTAGTCTTTTTAGGATGTCCATACCCAATAGACATTCGGCTGGGAGACTTCTCATCACTATGATGCCGTGATGGAGCTCCTGGTCACATAGCTTAATCTGGCATGATAATGACCCTATTACGTTTAATGAGGATCCGTTTGCTCCTGTTAATTTTACTCCTGCCGATTTTAGCGACTGCAGTTCATGATGGTTTAACAATTTAGCTTCAATTATGGTACCATCTGCTCCTGAGTCTATCACCGCATTAACTGTATGTCAGTTCACTCTTATTTTTATCATTGGCTTTTTATCCAAATTCACTGGGTTATTGACCATCAAGATAGTATCGTGCGAGATACCGATTGTATTGGCTCTCTTTTGTTCTGCTTCTAATAATTCAGGATCACTCAGTTGAGGATTATACTCTTTAAATTTAGCTTTAATTGACTCTAACGCTTCCTTTGGATAGTGCACTTTAGGTAATTCTGGCAATGTTGAACATGTCAGATTATTAAATATGGTATCTTCACCGATTTTTCATTGGTGTCGTCCTGTTCTGAGTGTTGTTTCCCTTGAATGTTCCCGCCCCTCGTTTGGTGCGGATGGTAAACTCCTCAAAGTTGGCAATTGTACATATCTTGGACTTCTCTTGAATCTGGGTGACCTTATGTCGAATTTTTGGTCGGAACTGTCATATTCTCCTTCTGAGGACTGTTTTCTCACGTAGATTTCCTTTGATTGGTCATGTTGAGGTTGTCAAATTAAAATTATCTTAAATTAAATTAGAATTAATTTGATTCAAAAGAACATTGAAGGGGAACGAAAGAGAATCGCAATCAAGCAGAGAATTGAAGTTAAAGAAAGACATAAGGAAAACAGAACGAGAAAAAGGTGTAAGCAGATACGGAATGGAGAAAAAGTGCAAATCGGAGAAATTGGAATAAATTGAAAAGTTATCAAAATCGAAGCTGGAAAACGGAATAGGTGTAGATCAGGGATTGGCGAAGAAGATAGCGAGCAAGAAATGGTCAGAAAATGTCTTGAAAGGGTTGAAAATAGGTAAAAAGGTTAAAACAGAAATCATTAATTAATTAATTAATTGGCTAATGGAAAACCCGGGCTAATGGGAAGTCCGAGCCAATGGAGAACCCGAGAGATGAAGAAACCTCGAGCACGGTTATTAGGGAAAATAAACAAACTGAACGTTGGAGAACGATTATCAAAACAAACAAAACGACTTTTGGAGAGACATTATCTTAACAACCGAGCGCGGCAATCGAGAAAAATAAACAGTTTAACTTTTAGAGAACTATTATGGAATCAACAGGATAAGTGAGGGTAAATAAAAAAGATCGGAAATAACATGAAGGAACGGTAGAAATGATTAATTACAGTTATTTTATCATAATATCAAAGAAAGCCGCTGGTAATCAAAATGATTATTGGAGTATATAAGGAGACTCCAAATTCAGAAAATTGGGCGTTAGCCTTAGGTAGGGAAGAAGAAATCGACAATAGGTTTTGGAGATTGTTAGAAGGGGTGAAATTGAAGAGACGTGGAAAATTAAGGAATCAAAGAAGTCAGATCAAGGAAATTAAAGGGTATCAAAAGTGAATCAAAGAGTTGAGTGAATTAAATTCAAAACAGTCAAACAAATCAAATCAAAGACAAGGAGTCGAATAAAGAAATTAAAAGGTGATAGTTACTTTCAAGATCGCACAGGGTCGAGACTTCCGAGCTGGGGCTTGATCGAATAGATAAAAAGTTTGATTATTAAATTATTGTGTGAAATTTGTTGTGATTGAGAATTGTAAAGTGTAATAACAAATATACGTTGGGAAATCGGAGTTTATTGATTTGTCTGAACACGAGGAGTCAGAGTAACCAACGATCAATCTTTTGTTATTATAAAACCCAACAGTCATATGGAGGAAGATATTCCTTAAATCTCGATTTTCTTTGTTGCTGAATCGGTTTTTTGTTGTAGTTCTGTTTTCGTGATTGATTTGATCTTGAAGATGTTTCACGAGAGCCTCCATTACCTCCTCCCTTTGAATTGTTATCGTCCCGATAACTCGAATACCCCTCCATTTCTGTTCCAATTACTTTATGTTTGACCAAATGTTTCTGTCTAATTTCTTTAATTTCTTTTCTGTGATGTTTGAATAATGCAAACTCTGCACACATAGGACATAGTCCTAATAGCAGTTTCCATGACCATCCTCCTATTTTGAATATGCTATATGTTGACATCAGTTGTGTGATTATCAGCTTTAAAATTACAAATATTGCGTAAATTCCTGAACATCCCGCGACGAAAATACCAAAATTGGTAAATCGTCCCAATATTTTCATCATTACGTTCTTTGCTGCTTCTTTATAGTGTTCCGGTCCAAATAATAAATTGTAGTCTGGTCGTATTAAGCTATCATGATAAATTGTTCTTATAATTTCCGTGATACCTCTGTCTCTGATTTGTGGGAATAGCAATGTCCTTCTTGCTTCCTCGATATCGTCGGGAGTATAAATCCCTCCTTTTGCAAATTCGTCTAATGACTTGAATTCCAGATTATCCTTTAATTTAGTTACCTCCAAGGTCTCTACCCGTTGTGTAGATGGTTTTCTTTCCGGCAGAGATATCCACATGTCATTTATTTTGTATAATGGTGATATTGCGGGGTTACATATAGCTGGTTGAGGTTTAGCGTTTTCCTCAAGTAATTTTCTGGTTACTGGCATAACAAATCTCAATTTTCCTTGGTAAGACACTGGCAGTTCTAGAGTGCATTGATTAAATCTGGCTAATTGTACTTCCACTAGTTTACACTCATAGCTATATATAGCTTCTCCCATGATTCTGCCAAACATTCTATCTTCCAATAACATTGGAGTAACCAACTCTGGGTTAACGATAGATATTGCTAATCTATTTCGGACTATTTCACGATTTAGCTTGCAATCGTTTAGTATCACCTCTTGATACATATCTTGCATTTGTCCTTGCAGATCATGGTATAAATAATCTACTTTATTATTTATATAATTCGTGATTTTGATATCCTTTACATGTAGGACCTTGGAATTCCGAATATATTCTCTTGACAATAAAATTCCTATGTAGTTCGTCTCGTATACTCTTTTCCCACATTTAGTCTTTTTATCTTTTCGGACAAATCGAATTGCTTCCGTCTTGTCTTCCGATATCAATACTAGAGGTGTGTTTTCCTCTCCGATATCTTCCTTCTCTTGTTTGTTGATTTTCTTCAACGTTTTTGCTTTATCCCACACCTTTTCTGGATTCTGGGAGTCCCGATATTTAGTTCCATTTAGTTTTCTAAAAGGAATTTTCTTGAGAAAAGCCAACTCACAATGATCTCTCATTTGTTCGTAAATTAATGTGGTGGTTCCCGTTTTACAAGTACCGAACTTGGCATTGCATTGCGGATGTGCCATCAATTTTCCTGTGGCCACATCGAATGTTCCCTCGTATTCTCGTAGCTCCACTGAGTAATCTTCTATGTCTACCACATAGGAAACTAAATTGCTACCGCGAATTTTCTTTCTACCTTCGCAGGTACCATCTGAGGCAATTGTTCCTCCTCGAGTGATTGTTATTCCCAATGTTTTCCCAATTTCTGCTGAGATTGATACCTCGTTGTCTATCCTCACATTTCCTTTTCGAAATGCATCTAAGCAATCTTCGGGCATTATGTTTACCGGTCTTGGTATTAATGTTGCAGATAGAAAAGCAGAATAGCTATTACTACCGCAATAATATTCAAATGTAGCTCTCTGGATTCTACATTCCTTTATCGTGATTCTATAAAATTCACTCTCTTGGTAGACGTAATATTCTACATTTTCCCTTTGATGAACCTTCTCTGGATACGCCTCTTTGCACTCAGTTGCATCTACTAGCGAATATATCCGAGATAGTTTAGGATTTCCACAGTCAAATACTGTTAGTGAATTTGTTTGTTTTTATATGCCCATCGTTACTAGGAACATCAGGATCATGCTTGTCATGTTTCCTGTGCCTGAACTACCATTATCTATGGCTTCTTCCACGACTTCATATCGTGGTTTTGGGATCATTTCCTTTTCCCAAAATTTGTTTACGGTCATCCATACCTCCAGGTAATAATCTACCATTTCGACTATTTGATCGATTTCTCGTTCTATAAGCCTTTTATCGTCCCCTACTCGGGCTAAGGCATTTTGTATTAACAATGATAGTGATGTTACCACTTTCCCTCTTGTTAATCCTTGCTGTACGAAGGCTTCTATGGCATCCTGAATGTCTCCTGTTGATACATCTTTGGATACTCTATCCATTGTCTTCTTGACCTCTTTTGTTATCTTCTTTACTTCGATGCCCTTGATTTTTGGAATTTTCCATTCGGGCCTGATAATCCCGATCATTTGTTGTATACGTTGCCACAATAACGACCTTTCTGGCGTTGTCTCATCTCCCGCCTGGTCGTCCATTTCTTGGGCTATCCCTGCTAATGTTTTTAGCTGAATTTTCCGAATAGTTTCCGGATTTAACTGCTCCTTGGGTGGAGGTTTCATTTGATCCTTTCTAGGACGTCCTCGTCCATCTTTTTTCACTTTCTCCGGGGGTTTTTCAGTCTCCGGATTTGTTATAGCTTGTGACGTAGTAGCTCCTACGTTTGTTTCTCCTGGATTTAATCTGACGTTTAATTTCCTCTAGTCTTATTTCCTCGATTTCTTCCGCAATTTCGTTTGCTATATCTGGCAGTCTCATTAATGACCACTGGGACTCGGGTGGAGTTACTGGGATGATCATTACCGTGGTTGTTGCCAACGGTAGACAACCCACATCCACTAGATATTCATCATCATCCACTTGCCTGCCATGGACCATTATCAGGAATATACCTGTAGTTTGATCGGTGGCAATTACATCTCTCCTCAATATTTTAACCTTGATATAACAATTATAAATCATTGTTAATGGTTCTTTTCCCATCATTCGCACGTCTAGATTAATGTTGCCTTGTCTATCAGGCTGACTTAGGTTCGAGATTATACTCTTTATCCTGTGGGAGTTTTATATTGAGTTGGGCATCTTGGAGATCCCACTCATGTTCCATGAGTTTTCCTAATTTCCTTAGGATTTTGTACGTGTCATTATGATACTTTGGATCATCTTCGACCTGCGATATCAGTTTTACTACTGTATCGATTTCGTGAATTTTAATCTCTGTTTCTCCCAATTTTTTCAATTGTCTGGCCAGCTTCTGCTGATACTCATATCTAGTATCCACTAGTTTTAAACATTTTGTTAGGGTATCTGACCCTTCTTTTACCTTTGCTTTCCCTGGCAGGGTTACATCGAACTCGCTTAGTATGGTGACTTACTAGGTTCATCATCGGAACTCTCCTCTGATTCCGTTTCCTGAAGGTCCTCTCTAACGGAGTCCTTTTTTCTGAGAAATTCATCTCTTCCAACTTCTACCATAAAGATGGTACCTTCTTGGTCGGTCAATCTAGCCAACCAATTCTTTTCCTCCTGGATTTCCATTTCCAGTTTTTGCAGATACGTTAACCCTTGATCCTGGTTAACCATAAAAGTCGTCTTAGGCTTGTTCACATTACCCTTATCGGTATTTTTATTGAACTGACCCGTGTTTCCATTCTGATTCTGAGGACATGACCTCATCATATGTCCGAATTTCCCACATCAGTGACATTTTATCTTTCCTGATGAATTTACATCATCTCTTTTAACCGTACTAAAATTATTGCTGTTCTGAGGACTTCTAGTCTTGCAGACCGCAGCAACATGTCCCTTACGTTTACATTTTTCGCATTGCAAATTCTGTACTCTACAGTTTTCCGCACCGTGGTTATTCCGTCCACATTTGGTACATTGTATACCTTTGCGATTGTCCATAATTTTCCTGCTGGTACAATCTTTCGCTATATGTCCTTTTCTATGGCAATTGAAACACTCTACCGGTGTTCTCTCACTGTTTACCAGGAACATGGTTGACTTTTCCAAGCTGCTTTCAATTACGACAGCTTTCCGTGTCAATTCATCAAAATCATCACTAGTATGTAATATTAGGGCGTTCCTCATTGTAGGAGTAAGTCCTGCCCATAACTGATCCTTAACTAACAATTCTGTTGGCTTTGCCCATGTGGTTTTTGGACCAAATGCTCTTTCGGCAATTAATGATAGCTGGTGTGCAAATTCCCCCACATGTTCATTGGCATTCTGTTTTCGATGATAAAATTGTTGTCTAAATATTCTTCCCGCATCTCCGGGCAATATTCGAGCAGTCATTTGTTCTCTCATTTCGGCCCATGTTTTCGGTGCTTGAGCAACTGGTAATGCCATTATGTCATTATATTTTTCTCTGGCCAGCCCCTTCATATATATATAGGTAGCCTTTGTATCATGATATTATCTGGATAAGCATATGTGGTGAATTATTAGTTGTTTCGCGTCTGTGTGCGCTTTTTTCTTTGTTTTGGTTGTGTGCGCACACAGACGCGTAAAATTGAGAGGGTGGAAATTTTAATCTGATCTCGCGTCTGTGTGCGCTTTTCTTTTCTTTGTTTTTGGCTGTGTGCGCACACAGACGCGAGCAAGAGGTAGTTTTCAATTTTTTTGAATTTAGTTTAGTTGTAATTTTGAGTTTTTAGATTTATCGATTTCGAATGGATTTAAGGTTGAATTGAAGTTTGTTGAAGGAGTTCTCTTCGATTTTGGTTGGAATTTATGGAAAGTAACAAAGTTACAAATTATGAATCTAAATATAACGGGGAATTGATGGATCTCGATGATTTAATGGCAAGGTTGAATAGAACCCGCAGCAAAATGGAAATAGAAACTATTTGTAAAGACGATGTTATCAGATCTAGCAAATCTCTTAAAGTTCTGGATAATGGATTCTCTCTAATCACATTATCTCGAGACCGACAATTAGTTCAATCTGTACCTGGTGAATTGAATATGGATCAAACAAATTTGTTGAAATGTGCTCAAGATCAAAATGGCCGAATCGATATTGTTTTGTGTTCAGAAAGGAATAATATGAGATCAAATTTATGTGTAGCTACACAAAGACAGGTTCCAAATAAAATGATTGAGAAGAGTTCAGCTACGAGATTGTTTAATATTACTGAAAGTACTGGAGGTGTTATGACTGCTATGATCCCTGATTATCGATCTCAAGTATGTCGTGCACAAATGGAAGCAGCTCGATGTAGATATAAACATGTATATGAAAATAAAAGGTTTAGGCGTTATTATGAATTCGCGATTGAACATGGTAGCAGAGCGTGGTTCCGGCTAGCCAGCCGGAACAAGGTAATTAAAATGTATTATAAACTGTCTTTTTTGGGTTTATATATATTATGTAAATATTATGTTTATTATGTGTTTAATAATATTTTTGTAATTAATAATATTTTGGTAATTAATATGTATTATAAAAAATCTTGTTCATGCATATTATGTATATATTATAATACTTTTGTAAAATTAAACATCCTCCCTTCCCTACCGAGCGTGGGAAAGTGCTGCTATGGGCCCCAGCACTCTTTTAAAGGGGGAAGCCAGGGGAACAGGGTAAAGAACAGAGCTGAGTCAAGGGTGAGGGCGAGCGGGGTAATGGGTTTTGAGTTGCGATGGGGAAGTATAAATCAAATATTTGTCAAGACTCTTACTGGTAAGACAATTACTCTTGACGTAGAATGGAACGACACAATTGAAAATATAAAAGGAAAAATCCAGGACAAAGAAGGAATTCTGGTAAATTATCAAATGTTAGTATACGCAGGAAAGCAGTTAGAAAATAAAAGAAGATTGAATGATTATAGGATACAAGTAGGGTCGACACTTCATTTGTCACTCAGGCTGTGCGGTGGCAATGACGAAGAGATTTTAGAAGAAGAATTGTGGAAAAAGAGAATGAAAAAAGGAAAATTAACGAGATGGAGAAACAAGATTCTGAATGATATAAAGGGTAAGGATGTTAGCAAATGGTTGGAAGAATATGAAGATCTAAAGGAGAGTCTAGATGAAGAATTAAGAGATCTAAGAACGATCAGTGAAAAATTGCATAGATTGGACATCACTGCAATCTTAGATAAAGACCTGCAGGAGATCGAGGAAAAACATCAAATAATTGGGGCATTGATGGAAAGAAAAGCAAATCAATCTTTTATGGAAAAGAAGGAAAAGGGGAATGATGATACAATCAAGAAGAATAATTCCGTGCATAAAAGAAAACTGGAAAGTCTACAGAAAATTACAATACCTGTCTTTGAAGGCAAGATGAAAGAGTACGAACCATGGAAAGCAGCTTTTACTGCGTGTGTTGACGAAGCGGAAGGTGATGAGGTTGAAAAGATGTTTCACCTGCACAAGTACCTTCACGGAGAGCCATTAAAGTTAATTGAAAATCTTGGATATTCGGCAGAGGCTTATCAAATGGCAAAAGAGAAGTTGGATAGGCGATATGGTGGAGATGAAAGGATATATTTATCAATGTTAGAGGAGATGGAACAGTTCAGGCCAATTCGAGAAGGAGATTTGAAGGATCTAGACTCATTTGTTGGATTATTAGAAACGGTCACCGTGCGATTTAAATCCACTGGGAAAGAATCCGAGTTAAAGACTGGATATCTGTTTCAAAAGTGTTTGGGCAAGTTAACGACGGATCTTGTGTATAAATGGAAGAAAGAGAAAATAGAAAAGGAATTGCGGGAGACGATAGAGGATTTGAGAAGATGGATACAACAAGAAGCGGAGATCCTAAGGTCCACTAACGAGGTCGTGTATGGGACTCAACCATGCACCAGGGCTTATGATGGGTCAAGAGTAGAAGGTGTGTCTAGAGAAAGAGAAAGCTTCAATCCAGGAGGTTGGACGCATTTTACGGGGCAACCAGATGGCAGAGTTAAAAGTGGAACGGTTATACAGGTGAATAACTCTAACGGCTATAGATCAGAGTGTGTACAATGTGGTGGTCAACATTACCTAGACCAATGTGACAAGTTTAAGCAACTCACAATTTCAGAAAGGAAGAGAGTCATCGAAGAAAAGAAACTGTGCAGGAATTGCTTCAAAGGAAATCACATGGCCAAGGAATGTCGTAAAGAATCTTTCTGCAAGGTTACCGGATGTAAGCAGAGACACAACGAATTATTAGATGAAAACGCATCAATGAGGACGGTTCAGAGTTATTTTGCGGTAACTGAAATGTTCAATGACGAGTTACGGGCATCTCGAGGAATTGAGGACATGCCACTCGACAGGAGTAAGGCATCTAATGAAGAGCAAGGAGCTCAGAGTCATTTAGATGGGCAAATATTCAATTCTGGAAGAACTAACGAATTATTTAACGTTATGACAATCACACAAAATGTTCAAGGAAAAATGAATACAGGGAAAAAGCAAGATGAAGCTTGCCGGGATGGTGAGATCATAAAATTATCCGACGATAAAATTGTAAAACCGAAGACAACGGAAGTGATGAGTAATTGGGAAAAAGACAAACCAGAATCAAAGGATTTAACGCCCGAGGCGGCGGTTAATGATATGCAGGTCGAAGAAGGGGAAGTTAATCGATTAAAAGAAGAACGTGATAATGTAAAAGGGGCAGAAGACTCCAAAGGGGAGAGGCAAAACAAGGAGACCAGTATGGTATATGGGAAATCATGGGAAACTGTACGTGATAATGATCAAGGGGCCAAAGAAGTTTTGGAAAAATTGAACGAATCATCGAACAGTTTCAAACAACAAGGATCACTGGAACTCGCTTGCACGCCTCTAATGGTGCCGCGAACGCCTCTAAAGATGCACATGAAAGACAAGGGGTCGATTGGGGAATCGAAACACGAAGCAATCAAAGAACGACTTTGTAAAATGCTTATAAAAACAGTAAGTGAAAACTGGTCACTAAATGAAATGCAACAGGGAAAAGGGTGGAATATTGAATTGGCGAAAAAGGGAGAAAGAATAATGGAGAGATTACACCTAAACAAACTGAACATGGACAGCTGCTTGGCCGAGTATAGCGATGGTGGATGGAGAATCCACAATGATCTTTCAAAAAAGGTGCGTGGCGCGGCGGCTTATATAATACAAAGATGGGTTTGTGAGGGTTATTGGAGATTGAGCCATAATGCAGGAAATGAAGGGGAGAAGGGATAAAATGGCGAGGGAAATGCAGAAAATGAAGGGGAGAAGGGATAAAATGGCGAGGGAAATGCAGAAAATGAAGGGGAGAAGGGATAAAACGGCGAGGGAAGTGCAAGAAATGAAGGGGAAAGGGATAAACTGACACGGGAATGTATCTTCAAAGTATGTTTGAGTATAAAAGAAGAAGGAGAAGCTGATGGGGATTTGAGATTGACACTAAGGTGTCAAGGGGGGGGAGGATGGTTAATTATTATTTGTTTCGCGTCTGTGTGCGCTTTTTTCTTTGTTTTGGTTGTGTGCGCACACAGACGCGTAAAATTGAGAGGGTGGAAATTTTAATCTGATCTCGCGTCTGTGTGCGCTTTTCTTTTCTTTGTTTTTGGCTGTGTGCGCACACAGACGCGAGCAAGAGGTAGTTTTCAATTTTTTTTGAATTTAGTTTAGTTGTAATTTTGAGTTTTTAGATTTATCGATTTCGAATGGATTTAAGGTTGAATTGAAGTTTGTTGAAGGAGTTCTCTTCGATTTTGGTTGGAATTTATGGAAAGTAACAAAGTTACAAATTATGAATCTAAATATAACGGGGAATTGATGGATCTCGATGATTTAATGGCAAGGTTGAATAGAACCCGCAGCAAAATGGAAATAGAAACTATTTGTAAAGACGATGTTATCAGATCTAGCAAATCTCTTAAAGTTCTGGATAATGGATTCTCTCTAATCACATTATCTCGAGACCGACAATTAGTTCAATCTGTACCTGGTGAATTGAATATGGATCAAACAAATTTGTTGAAATGTGCTCAAGATCAAAATGGCCGAATCGATATTGTTTTGTGTTCAGAAAGGAATAATATGAGATCAAATTTATGTGTAGCTACACAAAGACAGGTTCCAAATAAAATGATTGAGAAGAGTTCAGCTACGAGATTGTTTAATATTACTGAAAGTACTGGAAGTGTTATGACTGCTATGATCCCTGATTATCGATCTCAAGTATGGCGTGCACAAATGGAAGCAGCTCGATGTCGATATGAACATGTATATAAAAATAAAATGATTAGGTGTGATGATTATTATTCTGATTATTATGAATTCGCGAATGAACAATATGCTTTGGCCATCTGATAATATTCAGACATAAACTCTGGGAATTCTCCCGGATCACCGCTGAATGCCTTTACGGGCAGAGCGGGGAATCTGGCAAATGCATTTACATTAGCTTCCTCTGCCATTTGATTATCCAGTTTTACTCTGGCTCTAGTTCCTAACGCTATTTTGTTTTATTTCAATATCTACCCGCTGATAATTTAACACGTCGGGCTCACCAAAATGTTAGGTTCGATGGGTATGTATTCGAACTAACACAAAAACGTTTTATCTGACTCCAAAAATTTATAACGCGTGTAGGTAAATAAATAACAAATATGGTTTAAATATTTATTAACAGTAAATAATTTGTTACACAGTTGTTTATATTACACAATTAATCAAGCTGCTTTCTAAAGAACAGAAAACGGTTATTCAAACCGCCCTAAAGAGTATTACTAAAAATCAAGGCTGGCCCTAAATGCGCCAACAGCCCGATATAGGCGAGCGGAAAAGAGATAAGGGAGTTTACCCAATTTTAACGCGATAGAGTCAACCCAGAAATCGGTTAACCCTTTTTCAAATAATATTTGCAACGAGACAACACAAAAAGATACGTGCTGACGTTACTGTTTCCCTTGTTAAAATAGTTTTATGTGACAGAATAAATTTATATATATTTATATTTATTTAGATATGAACAACAATAAATACTAACTAATTTAATTTCCTTTGTTTAAACTCCTTCAAGTGGATAGACGAAACCACAGATGGGTTGTCGGAACAAATCCTAAATGTTTTCTTCTTTTGGTCTCTTCTCAATTACTCCAATGAATATTGGAGCTAATTTACAATGTCGCGATAATAAATTCCCAAGAGATTCGTAAAATTTCTTTTTTCTTCCGATCAATAAAATGAATACGGAATGTTCACTAAAACAGAAATTCGTCCAATAAGATTACAACTAGAAATTTTTCCCGATCTAATTTTAACTTCTCCTTTTGATTTTTCTGATCTACGATCTTTTTCTCTCTCCTCTATCAATATAATTTTACTGGTATTTATATAAATTTATTTATTTTAAATCTATTAATAGTAATTATTTAATTACTATTTTTATTATATATTTTTAAACAATTACTATTTTTGTTACGAATTTATTTTTAGTAATTATTTATTACTATTTATATTTTAATTCCAATTTTAGTAATTTTTAAATACTATTTATATTTTAATCCTAATTTTAGTAATTAATTAATATTTAATTCCAAAACTTTTGATTCCGGTTCCTACTGAACCCCAACACAGAGGAAAATGAAAGACAAATCTGTCTTTAGTGCCACAAATGAAACGGGCTATATAAAGAGGAATTGTTAGCCGAGAAATGAGACAAAAATTAGAGACAAAATTAAAATAATTTTTATCAATAATAGAATTTAATTAATCATAATTGACAATAGATATATAGTATTTTATATAGTAACATAGTAACAATAGTATTTTATAGATAATAAGTACTTGTAGTTAAAATGAATATCCATGAGCCGATAAGATCATTTCATTCGATAATAACTGATTAGAATTAGGTGTAAGTAGAGTTTCCAAAACGGATATATCGTATCTGGTATCCGCGGTTATATAATCGCGGATATCCATATCCGATATCCTCGAAAAAATGGACGGTTATTCTTTTAAATTTAAATTTTAAAAATAAAATTTTATAACAACATTAGCTTTGAAAATATCCTTTATAAATTGGCAAAAAATAAATAGCTACGCAATTATTTTTATTTTCAACTTAATTCTTTTTGTTTATTTATGCTGTGCTATCAGTTTTTTAAATTTGTATAATATAAAAAATATAATATTAAATATTTGTAACTGGAAAGTTGTAAAAAAAGTTTGGTAAGTTATTATTAGTTTTCAAATTAAAATATTTTAAATTTCTTATTACCCATAGAAAATATTGAAGAAAAGACAAATATCATCAGTGTGGGATTATTTTGAGAAAATCGTAAAAAAAGCACAATGCCAGAAATGTCAATCTAAAATAACAAATGCAAATGGATCGACAGAAGCAATGATAAATCAACTGAAACTTGTTCATAAAATTATTCTAAATGAAACAATTGAAAAAGAACACTCCACGCCTAAAATCCAAAGAGCTTCATCTTTAATATTAAACTATGTTAAGCGAGACAGTTCTATTTCTATACGTGCTATAACGAATTCTGTATTTATTCGCGAATCAATTTCTAGTCGGGGGTATTCTTTACCAACCTGCGAAACTAGTGTTATGAAATTAATACATCGTAATTTTGAAATAAAGAAAAGCGAGGTGATTAAAGTTATTGAACAACATGAAATACTTGCCAATAAAAACAGCATCACCAGTGATGAATGGACAAGCTTAAGAAGACGTAGATACTTGAACATAAATCTCCATGGAGAAAACAACGTATGCGTAAATTTTGGGCTTGTTCCAATTTCAGGATCTTGTAATGCAGATGATATGGTGGATAAAGTAAAAAATCATTTGCTTCAATTTAAAAAAATTTTGAAAGTAATATTGTATGCACTACTCACGATGGTGCTCCAATGATGTTAAAATACGGGAGAACTTGCCCAGCATAAATGATTATATGTTTAAACCACAGTATACACCTTGGCGTTTGTGATTATTTGTATAAACAACACAAACTTGTTGATAATCGTGAAACTGAACCTGAACTATTAAGTGAAGATGAAGACCTGCTTGATGATTATAAAGACGTTTTTCAGTATGAGCCCGGTATCGACACCCATGTTGACGAAAATATAAATATTTTTGAACACTTGAAGCTAGTGCGGAAAATTGTGTGCTTTTTTAGATATTCTCCAATACGCAACAGCATACTACAATATCATGTTAAAATCGAATTCCAACGCAAGTATCAACTAATCCTAGATAATAAGGTTCGATGGAACTCAATTTCAACCATGATAGAGAGATTTTTGAAGTTGATAACGCAAATTTTACAAGCTTTAAATGTTTTGAATGCTCATTATTTGATGGATAAAGTTGACTTTGAACTATTAAAAAATATCAATCTTTCTCTACCACCCATAAAACTAGAAGTGAAAGCATTAAGTCATAAAAAACGCAAATATTTTTGGTGCTGAAGGTATTTTATCCGTAAGTAGTTACATAGGGTTTTTAAAAGAATTAATTATAACAACATAGATTTACCAATGAAATTGAAAGACATTAGGAAATTTGAGTCTTAAAATCCAGGTTTAATAATTAATATATTTTAATATAATACTGGAAAGATAAATGAAAATTATGTTTTAAAACATCCACATTTGGATATTATACACAGATCAAAAATTTTAGAAGGAAAAACAATTAATTTATTATTATTAAAAAAAGGAACTAATTTCCATTACGTCGCAATACATAATTTAAATAGGTTAATGAATTGCAATAAAAAAACTATTTGTAATACACGAATACGGTCATTATGGTGTCAGCGGTGTTTGAACGGATTTAGATATAAACATGCGCTGGATAAACATGAAATATTGTGTAACAAAAATCAATTATGAACCACTCTTTTCACATTCCCCGAAAATAAACTAATACAGTTTACTGGATGGTCGAAAACAGTAACTCCTCCGTTTGTTATTTATGCCGATTTTGAGGCTATTTTACTTTCCGACAATACTCACTTTCAACGACATATGCCAATATCTGCAGGTCTTTTATTAATAAATAATTTCGATGGATCGATGTCTTATCAGCAGTTCATAGGTTTAGATTGCGTCGAAAATGTTTTAAGTGCTGTAGAGGATATAGCATTAAACAAAGTATTCCTTATTATTATAAAATTGGTAGGAAACCCATTAATCGAGCCCAGTATCGAACAACTGCAATTTAATAATGCGGACAAATGCTACCTGAATAAGTCCAAGAACAATTTTATTATCCGCCTCTACAGGGCCGCGTGGATCAGTTTTGAATAATACCAGTTTGTCCATTTCAATATCATAAGATAATGCCATCACTGAACAACCTAATGGTCGCCTCTCAGCCGATTGGGAATAGAGTTGATCAATATCCGCCATAGAAGAACATATTATATCACAAGGCATTTTATGTCCAATTTTAGATTTAAATCGAGCTGCTTCCATTTGTGCACGACATACTTGAGATCGACAATCAGGGATCATACCAATCATAACACCTCCAGTACTTTCAGTAATATTAAACAATCTTGTAGCTGAACTCGTCTCAATCATTTTATCGGGAACTTTCCTTTTGCATATCTATCGATTTCATTAAGCCAATTTTTAACATTGTTAAACGAATCTTGATCGGTAACATCGAACACAACAATAATTCCATGAGCTCCTCTGTAATAAGACGAGGTTATAGTTCTAAATCTTGCTTGATCTGCTGTATCCCATATTCGCAATGTCATTGTATCACAATTTTCAACATAAGAATCATCTGCAAGTCTGAGTAATAAACAAGATTTTCCCACACCAGAATCTCCAATTAATAGCAACTTGACTAAACAGTCACACTCTGGATTCATTTATTCCGGTTTCGAAAGACCAAAGACCAAAAATTTATACAAAGAAAATTCACTTCCAACATTCTAGAAATTTCACCAATTAGCCAGTTTAAACAAAAAACCAAAATTCAATAATTTCCACCCAAATATAATTCTACAACAAATCGATATAAAAAATTACAATTATAAAAAATTACCTACTTCTCGCGTCTGTGTGCGCACACCAACAAGAATCGGTCTAACCAGACCGCGCACACAGACGCGATAGAAAAAACGCATGCAACGAACTGCCAGTCAGAGGTGAGTGACATTCCCCCTCTGACTGGTCGAAACATCTCCCCCTCCTTGATCCCTTCCAGCGGATCAACAACCCATTTACTTTAGGGGAAACCCCAGCTATTGATACCAATAACTCTTTTCATTTGGCCCAATCTCCAATACCCTCTACACACCCATCTTTCTATGGTATAAGCCGCCGCACCATGCACCTTTTTTGATACATCATTGTGGATTCTCCACCCCCCCCCCATCGCCATCCTCGGCCAAGCCACTGTCACTGTTCATTCTGTTTAGGTGCAATATCTCCATTATTCTTCCTTCATTTTTCGCCAATTCAATATTCCCCACTTTTCCCTGTCGCATTTCAGTTAGTGATCAGTTTTCACTTAATGTTCTTATAAGCCCCTGCAACGTCGTTCTTTGATTGATTCGTATCTCAATTCCACCATTGACACCTTGTCTTTCATGTACATCTTTAGAGGCGTGCCAACGAGTTCAACTGATTCGTGTTGTTTGAAGCTGTTTGATGATTCGTTCAATTTTTCTGTTAAATCCAAAACTTCTTTGGACCCTTGAACATTATCACGCTCTTCTTTTAGTAGATTCACTTCCCCTTCATCGACCTGAATATCATTAACCGCCGCCTCGGGCGTTAGTTCCTCTGGTGCTGGTTTGTCTTTTTTACAACTACTCAACACTACTGTCTTTGGTTCAACAATTTTATCTTCAGATAATTTTATGATCTGACCAGCCCGGCAAGCCTCATCTTGCTTTTCCCCTGTATTCATTTTCCCTTGAATATTTTGTCTGATTGCAATGCCGTTACTTAATTCGTTAGTTTCCCCAGAATTGGGTATTTGCCCATCTAAATGACTCTGAGCTCCTTGCTCTTCATTAGATGCCTTACTCCTGTCGAGTGGCATGTCCTCAATTCCTCGAGATGCCCGTAACTCGTCATTGAACATTTCAGTTACCGCAAAATAACTCTGAACCGTCCTCATTGATGCGTTTTCATCTAATAATTCGTTGTGTCTCTGCTTACATCCGGTAACCTTGCAGAAAGATTCTTTACGACATTCCTTGGCCATGTGATTTCCTTTGAAG
>CAUHTR010002023.1:0-67901 GCA_959609185.1 Schmidtea polychroa | reverse complement strand
AAAAAAAGATCGCTGAAAATTTTTAAAAATATATTTTTAATGAAATTTAAAGAGCAGATGAATTTTGTTCAATGTCTTTTCAATCCATATTTGCTTTCCTGAAAGAAGCTCCTCATATTGAGCTCAGAAAAAATAATTACAAAAATTATTTTATTTTTATTATTCGGGGATTTTTCCCAAAATGTTTTCGAAAAGTACATATTTTTGGTAATTCATTTATTTAATTATAATTAAAAACATATCTAACTCACATTTTTTCGAAAATATTCCAAAATACTTGTCATAAAATATCAAAAATTCCTGAAAATTAATTAAAAATAATTTATAATTATAATGTTGACTAAAAGTAAAATTTAAGAACTTGAATAATGATCTCATATCTCATATGGATCAAAATTCAAGACTTAAACTTTACTTAAAATTAAATAATCTTACCTGAAAGCCATTTCTAAAATGGCTAAAATTAATTTCCAAAAAACATTCCAAAGCAATTCAGTAAATGATAAATATCAATTGATTAATACAGTACAGTAAATTGGTGAGAGAAATTGTTCTACACGCCAACCACCACTATAGAGAATGTATCTCAGTGGTGTTTGGTGTATATAGACACGTCAGTCCTGATAGGCCTAATAATACTCGGTATGGAGGTAATTATTGCTAGTCATAATTTACGAAATCTAAGAGTGAAGCAGAATCGTTGCTAACTAAAATATTTTCACGTATTGTTTTCAATAACTTTGATAGAAATTTTAGTGAATAATTTGTCATAATTCTATTAGCAGAAGGAAGTTACATCTTATTGCAATTTCACAAATTTGACCATCATGGAATTTTCCACAATGAGATGAGAGAATCACCATCTTTAATAACGTATTGCGTAACGTATGTCGAGTGCTACTTTCCTGTAAAATCTTCGAATCTCAAATAAACAAAAGCAATTTTTTTTCAATTTCAGTAGTTCAATAATCTCTGACCACCCTAGGTAAATGAGAAGTTAGTCGGAATCATAAAAATATGTATAATAAGGATAAGTGAAGGTAATTATATTATCTGATTTACGACACCAGACCGAGTAAGCTCATCGATAGTTTAATTAAACCAGAAGTAGAGAAACGTCAACTAGTTAACGAGATCAACTACAATCCAAGAACGGTTGGTTTTACTTGTAATATACGTACCTCGTCATGGCATCCAAGGCACTAACTGATGAATATCCACACCAAACTCTCAGTAAAACATAAAAATGAGATCAATTGCAGTTAACTAATTGAAGGGTGTAGGGTGAGGATAAGCGTTAGAAATCATGGTCATCAACCGTCTAGGTTGTTTATGGAGTATTGCGTTGTGAGGAAATTTATGCTTGTGTGATAGCGTCTTGTTTGCTTGGCAAAGATAGACTTCTGATTCGTTGAGATGATTTGGGCACGAAATATAAGATTATTACTTCTCTATATTTTTTAGGTTTTAGGATATGATGACACCTGCTCCCACCAAATCTGTGCTGATACCCTGCTTCTCCTGTGCCGATAGAAATGCCGAGATCCGGCGTTGTCAGGAGGAAAACCGGTTACTCGGGTTAAAGATCTAGCGCTTTGAGAAAACTTGGTTTAATCCCTTACAAATCAAAGAGATGACCAAGAAGCTCATGCGGGTTAAGCAATGCAAAGATGGCTTCATCGAGGAAAGCCGAGCGCAGTGTATATTGATTAAAGAACAAGTGGCGGCCTTACACAAGGTATATACTGAGCAGGAAGCGAGGAACAGCATCCACGAGTTGCCTATTGCCGAAGCCACGAATATTTTTCTCGCTCACCACCTAGAGGAAGGCTCAGTACTCAACCAATATCGAGCATGCGCAGGTTCTATCTAGACAGTAGCAACTCCTGTTTCACCTAAAGTGACCATCACTGGTACGAGTACTGTAAACATCGTCCTTTAACAGTCGTCAGCTTCCATCACAGCTCCAAAAGTCATCGCTCGTCCAAACGACATCAGCTGTCCCGTGCCAAAAGAACACGCAGAAAATGCGCCCGGCAAACCTAAAACGACGCGTGAGCAGCAGCACAACCCACCCAGGCTCCATTAGCTCACATTGTACCTTCAGCACCTCTACCATGGAAGAAACAGTGTTAGTTGATTTCGTCTTGGATGACCTTCATCCCGAAGTCAAGGCCGCCTCATTCTGTGCCGAATCTATGTAAGTTCTTCTCCCTCTCGATCTTTTGATAATGATAGTGTTGTTCGAACTCATCTTTAGTGAATGTGTGCAAATATGGTTTGCTAAATAAAATCTTTGTCTGTCGTTCAATAAAATAAAATCTTCGATGTGGTTTGTCGTTGTGTTACTTGATGTTGATTGATAGTATGCGTTTTTAACCAGACTATTTGAGTACCTAGTAAGATCTGAGTCGCTATTGGAGGTGATGCATTATAGACGTAAGTCCTTCTAACGGCCGTCCAGGACCCGAATAAGGAAGTTCGGATGGGTAGTACCAACGCTAGTGCTCACCTGTCTCTTATCTTCCGCTGCATAGCACAGTGCCAACGTGAACCACTATCACAGGTGACTTGTCGTGAAGCAACAATCATGTGGCGTGTCGAGAAGAATTTTTATTGAAAAATTACATAAATGTTTAAAATATAAAAACGTAATATATTAATGAATACCGCAACGTAATATATTTATGAATACCGCAACGTAATATATTTATGAATACCGCAACGTAATAAATGTCAGCATATAAATGTCAACATTTTACATTTAATTCATTTTATTAAAACAAATTACAAAATATAATTTAAATTAAATTGAATAACTTTTGTTTTATTGGAAAGTTTTTTTCGATTGATTTCTGTTTTCTTCCAAGAAACGATTAATGAAATCAAACAGAAATATTTATTGAAATCAAATAGAAAATATAATTATTATTTTGTATAATTTACTCAAATGGAATAAGTTTCGTAAATGGGATCTTCATTTCTATTTTCCTTCCTAAATTTTATAAAATATATATTTTGTTTGAATAAACTGTTCTGACTTGGTAAATGATAAAATTTTGGTTTTCATTTTTATTATTGCCAGTGAAATAATAATAATAATTGCCAGTCCAAATGAAATAATTAAAATTGGAATTTTGAATTTATCTGAAAATAATCATGATAATAATATAATAATAATATATAATTTATATGAATAGGTGAGCTATTTTCAATTTTTATTTATTGATAATTTTTAATTAAATACTAAATTTAGCTGATTTTCTGATCATTTCATTTGAATTTTATAATATTATTATTTAAACAAATCAGATGTTTTAAAATTTTATCTGAAATAAATTAATTATAAATCTTTGTCTGGCTCGGACAAAATATCACAGCATCAAAATTTAGAGAATTAAAAAAATTTACAAGCAATTTAATTTAATTTAATTACTAAAATATTTTAAATGATTAAAAAAATTTTAATATTTATATTTCAAGAGAAAAATTGAGAAGAGGAGCAAAATGAAATAAAAGTTCAATAGTAAAAAAACATTGTTGATCAATATTTCTTGCAAAGCATTTAGCCATGGGTGAGCCACGCGTTTGCGAGTCAAACAAACTATAGATGGTTAAAATATGTCTAATAGATTTTTGGGAAATTTCAAAGAATTGCAGATCAACATAAATTAACACAGATTTGATCATATTTGCATTAAAAATATTTTTACCCTGTTTTCATGGTGATTGCTGCTTGTGCACTTTCAAATCAATAATACCCTCAAAATCAATCCTCTGATGTGCCAGTCTTCAAGTTTTGTCAATTCAATTCAGTTATTCAATTTTTAAAAATGATTTTCAAGTAATTTTTTTAATTTCAGGTAACTTTAAGACTTGAATTTTGATTTTATATAATTTTGAGATCATTATTCAAGTTCCTAAATATTACTGTTAGCCGCATTTATAATATAACATATTGATAATTAAATTTCAGGTGTTTTTTTAGGAATTTTGACATTTTGAATTTATTTGAAATTATTTCAATAAAATGTAAGTTAGATATATATTTGATTATAAATAAATTAACTAATCACCGAACACATTTATATTTTTAATACAATTAGGAAAGAAGGAATGGCTGAATTTTATAATTTTTATAATTTGTAATGAAATAATTTATTTACATTTACGAATTGTATTCACAAATTCTAATGTTTTGTAATTTAATGAATAAATCTTACATTGTCAGATTTTCACCTGCGTGAAAAGGCAGTGTATCCTGAGAAATATCAGTAAATCTAAAGAGTTTATATTTTAAATTATTTTATAATTGAATTTTACGATGTATTTTCTTCTTTTTTCTCTGAAGCTCAAGGTAGAGCTGTCGGATTCTAGATTAAAAGTATTTTCTTACAAAACCTTTTAATAATTTCAAAATAATTATATTTTAACAATATGTTAATGGTTATTTATTTCGGAACAAAAAAGCTATAATAAATTTGCATGCATTTTTCATTGTGTGCTTTATGTTGGTGTGTTCAGTTATTTTTCTCTCACCTTCACAAATCCCATAATAAAGTTATTAAATTTCGGAACAATAAATTTCTACACACAGGTAAGTTTGTGTGTTCCAATACTATAAATTTATTGATTTTTTTTAGATTATAGAAGTTACTAAATTTCGGAATTAGGTGTAGTTGCAAACACCATTAGAACTTGTTGCACTATTAAGAGTGGTATTGCATACCATGTCATCAAACGGTTTTAAGATAGTACATACAAACACGATTAGCACTTGTTCCACAGTTAAGCATTAAAAATTCAATATTTAGAGTTGCACTGTATAAACTTGTAATATAAATTTTAATTTTTCAACTTAACTACACATATAAAGTAGTAACTATCTAACTCACAAAATCTCTTTTTCTCATGATTAAAAACTTCCGATTGAGAAACGAAAGAGTCTTGGTCAACAAGCTTACTCTACTGAGTCAAGAGTCTACTCTATATCTAGAATCTTTGTAAAAACAATTTTTTAAAAATCTCAATGCATTAACCTGTAATCAAATATTTTTTATCTGCTAGATGAAGGGGGCCTCGCAAACTCATAGAGAGTTATTTCAACCGCTTTCAAAACTCAAAAAATAATGTTTTTAATATTTTTGATCCACTTTAAATGAAAATATTTCAAAAATCTGAAAGAATCTTCTGTGAGAAAAAGTTTTACTCCTTCAAAAATTAAAATTTTCCGAAATCAATTAACGAAAAGATATAAATATTTTTCGTTAAAATTTTCATCTGAAGAATCTCTATATTTTTGTCAAAAAAAATTTTCAAAAGTTTCAAGACCTCTAACTATAGGGGATAAAACTAAAACACCAAAATTACACTTTTCCACATTTCTGCACTATAAAATCAGTAATAATAATAATAATAATAATAATAATAATAATAATAATAATAATAATAATAATAATAATAATAATAATAATAATAATAAAAATAATAATAAAGATTAACTTGGCGGAATTATTTTTGACTTATCATTCAACTGATGAATTCCCAGCAAATTTATCCCAAAAATTTGAACCGAAAAATCGGATAATTTCTTTTCAGATAGAATAACAGCATTAAATGAAATCTCATTTGATCCAAAGGAGTTATTTAGTTTGCGTTTGCACTCCAGCAGCTTGATCCGATCTAATTTTATTTGATCTGGCAAGTTGATCTAAGAATGCAAATAAGTTGTCAAACTTATTGGAAAACTAAAATATAAATTGAGGCTTGCATTTAACCGGTCAGTATTTAATAATAAAAGCACACTATTTACCTGATCAGGAAAATAAATAGCAGTTATGTAAGAACCAAAGAAAAATTAAAAACAGGCGGCAATGGAAAATGAAGAATACTTGCATAAAGAAAAGCGATGTAATATATATGCTATCAAAGCTGAAGATTCCTGGAGCTACAGTTATACAAACTATACAGTTGAAGGGGAAAGGTATATAATAAAGGCTATACAGCAAAATGAAGGTCTCAACAATGCTCGTCTGGTCTTTAATAGTATAAAAGAAGATATAATATAGAATATAGCAAGCATATGAACATGAAAATTTGTAACAGAATGAAAAAATTAAAAAAACATTTTGATCTAAATTTTAAGTATGACTGATCCAGAATTTAAAGAAATTATAAGTTGTTTTCAACTGTCCTCGAGTAAAGATTTTATGACAAAGCTGTCCCACTTTATATCAAAGATTTGGTTCCAAAAAAACAAAGAAGTTTCGTTGAATATATGAAACACAGGAAGCTTTCAACACATTAAAACTGGTCTAAGTTTTTATATAAAGACCTATTAAAATTAATGTGAGCAGTACTTTTGCGACGAATACCCATAATCAGGGCCTAAGAGAGAGACTGCGTGGCCCGGAGCCAAATTATTTTGGGGCCCCTTTTTAATAATTAAAAAATATATATAGTTAGCGACAACACAATATAAAAACAAATTTTATTATATTAATGATTTACGGGCTTTTGAAATTGCAAATTTATCAATTATTTCACTAAAATTTAGGTTTCTTGCAATATCATTATTAATATGCAGCATTGCTAATCCATTTAGCCACTCTTGTGCCATTGTAGATCCCAAGAAATTCTTAATACGTTTTTGAGCTGGCAACGTACGTTCAGACTCGGTTACAGAAACCGGTATTGTCAAAAATATTCTTAATACAACTACAAGATTTGGAAAAATTGACTCCAAATTCATTTCAATAATAGATTTAAGCACTTCTTTTGGCTTTGATGATTTGAAGTTGGTTGCGTAAATGCTTTAAAAAAATATCATTTCATCATACAGGTCTGTTGAAATGTCATCCAAAAATTTAATTTTAATCTTGTCGCACTGATTTTGCAATATGTCTTCATCAATCCTATTGAAGGTCCACAGGAATTTAAAATTATGACGAATTTCAATCATTCTTGAAAAACGAGTTTGTAATGATTTTTGTAAAACTGAAATGATCTTATTGAATATTTGATGATAATGTAACTCAACAGCTGCTTCATCAATAAACTTTCTTTTAATTTCAAATGATGTGTGAATGGAGAATTTTTCAGTCATATCCTTACTATCACTCATCACCTTTTCCCATCGCATTAATTTTATAAACAATTTTCATATCTTTTGTTCACTTCTTTTAAAATTTATTGAGATTAATTTTTATCAAATAGAAGCACAAACAATAACAACAAACTTTAATTCAGTTTAACACCAACAATTTTAAATTTAAAACTTCAATGAGAAATTTTCGAAATATTTCAAACCGTTTCATTTCATTTTTTTAGTATAGAAATTTTAATGAAATTTAAAATATTCTTTCGAATTTCACGCTAGTTGAGTTTAAATTAGGGGCCCCAATATCAAAATCATTAATAAACGGATATTTTTAAAAATATTTTTAAAATTCTCTTAATCTTGGATTTTAATAACGATCAAGCAATTTTAAATGACGAATTCCTAATCTTAGATCAATCTGATTTATTTAAAAACATGTTAGATTGATATATAAGAGCAAAGAAGTTATATCATTAGTCCATTTTTAAATTGTTCTTGATCACTATCGAATGAAGGAATTGATTAATATTAGTAAACTCAATTTTGTCAAATATTTTTGTAATTGGAATATTATACAGTTAAACAGATGGTTTCTAATTCCTGTTTTTTAACTTCTTGTTTGTTAGTGGATTTCAAATCCTACTTACATGGTGTTTGGATCTTGGTTATGAATATTTATGTCGTGAGTGTAATGCCACATACATTGCAATGACTGCCCTTCATCTCCATTCTCAAGTTCTTGTGCTCAGATTTTTGAATTAAAGTAAATTAAGGTTCAAATTTAAAAATTAAAGTAAATGGTGAATTGTCTGATCTCGCGTCTGTGTGCTCTTTTTTCTTTGTTTTGGTTGTGTGCGCACACAGACGCGTTAAATTGAGAGTGTGAAGATTTTAATCTGATCTCGCGTCTGTGTGCGCTTTCTTTTCTTTGTTTTTAGCTGTGTGCACACACAGACGCGAGCAAGAGGTATTTTTCAATTTTTTATTAGTTAGGTTTATTTGTAATGTTTTAGAGTTAGAATTTTTATGGATTAATGGTGATCGATTATTAATGGAATATATGGTTGAGTTTTATTCGATTGGTTTTTTGAATAATTGAAAGTTACAAAATGCAACATCTAAATATAACAGGGAATTGATGGATCTCGATGATTTAGTGGCAAGGTTGAATAGAACCCGCAGCAAAATGGAAATGGAAACTATTTGTTAAGACGGAGTTATCAGATCTATCAAATCTATTAAAATTCTGGGTAATGGATTCTCTCTAATCACATTATCTCGAGACCGGCAATTAGTTCAATCTGTACCTGATCAAAATGGCCGAATCAATATTGTTTTGTGTTCAGAAAGGAATAATATGAGATCAAATTTATGTGTAGCTACACAAAGACAGGTTCCAGATAAAATGATTGAGAAGAGTTCAGCTACAAGATTGTTTAATATTACTGAAAGTACTGGAAGTGTTATGACTGGTATGATCCCTGATTATCGATCTCAAGTATGTCGTGCACAAATGGAAGCAGCTCGATTTAGATATAAACATGGATATGAAATGCCTTGCGACATTATGACATTATCTTATGATCTGGACACGGGAAAATTGTTATTATGCTGCAATAAAATGTTTGTGTTATTATGAATTTGAAAATGAACAGTAAACTAAGGTCTAAATTTTTAAATTAAGTAATCAATGGGCTCAAATAAGTATATTATGGTCTAAATATTTGAATAAAAGTAATCAGTAGGCTCAAATAAGTAAATTAAGGTTCAAAATTTTAAATTAAAGTAAATTAAGGTGTAAAATTTAAATTTAAGTAATCAATGGGCTCAAATAAGTAAATTAAGATTAAAATTTTAAAATTAAAGTTAATTAAGTTAAGTGAGTCCGATATGAAACAATTATCGCGAGGGAAAGTTGAAAAGAACTTTGAAGAGAGAGTACGTGAAATCGCTTAGAGGTAAATGAGTGAAGCCGAAGATGTTGTATGGGATTCAGTTAATTGTGAATTTCCTTGATTTTTACCAAATCCCTTTTAGGATTAGAAAATTTTGGGCTACTAATTTGCATTTGATGCACTTTCTATATAACAGTACTGTGACCAATAGTGTTATTTTTCTGTCGTAAAATTGAAGGTGATTATTTCTTACGAAATGGTTTTATAGCTTTTTTACACGGTTTAATAATGTATTGGTGATTGCGATTAACTAACTTTAATTAGATTAATTTTAATTTTAAGGGCTCAAATAAGATAATTATGGTCTAAAAATTGAATTAAAGTAAATTAAGGTTCAAATTTTAAAATAAAGTTAATTAAGGGCTCAGATTTTTGAATTAAATTAAATTATGGGCTCTAATTTTTCAATAAAAGTAAATTAAAGGCTCAAATAAGTAAATTATGGTTTGAAAATTGAATTAAAGTGAATTAAGGTTTAAATCAGCCATGACTAACCGGTTTACTTGAATCGTAACAACGAGTTATATTTATTTAAATTATTTATTGTGGCTCGTGATAGTATTTTTCCGAAAATTTGGCCCTTTGGTTGATTTGGGTTGGCCACCACTGGTTTAAATTCTTTTAATTAAAGTAATTTAAGGTTCAAATTTTAAATTAAAGTAAATTAATGTAATAGGTAATTTAACGTAAGATTTTTAAATATATTAACAAAAAGTTAGAATAATAGTCGGTGTTTGAGAATTTAAAATTTTTCAAGTAATTTTTAATAGAAATTTTAATGAAATATTTTTCAAAGACAAATTTTAATAATTATATTTAATAATAATAATTCAACAACAAACCAACAATCAGATACCAACTACCAAGTACAAGATACTAACAACTTAGTATCATCAACCAGTAACTTACGAACACGTATTTACAACCAGATACCTACAACTAGATACTAACAACCAGATACCTGCTACCAAGTACTTACAACTAAATACCAAGTACTAACTACCAGCTACCAAGTACCATGTACTAACAACCAAGTACTCACAAACGACAACAACCAGGTACTAAGCATTATCAATTAATCTACTACCAGATACTAACAACCAAGTACAAGATACCAAGTACTAAGCACTCTCAACTAGATACCAAGTACTTACAACCAGATGACCACATGAAATTATTGGTTAAATAGGTAAATTAATATCTAATTTTTAAAATTAGGTAATCAGTGGTCTATAATATTAAGGTTAAAGTCAATTTAAGATAAAGGTTTTTCTGGGATTTTCAATATTAATTTTATATGCAAATATCTGTGACCACATGAAATTATTGATTAAATATGAAAATAAGGGTTATTCTGTCGAAATATATTGTCGAAATATATGGGAACAAACTATCTGGCTAATGCATTGAAACGAAGGTCATTGGACTGTTTACCTTGCCCAAAAGAAAACCAGAACTTCGGTAATTATGGACCCAGATAATCAAATGTCCGAAGAACAGAAGAACACAATCAAAAAGAAAATGGATAATATTCTCAGAATAACAACCTCAGATGAAGATACGGAATTCGAACTGATGAATATCCGGAATTATCCAACACAGACCAATAAATATGACTGTGGAGTATTCGTCATTCAATACATAATGAACTTCTTAAAAAATCCAGAAAATCCAATATTCAGTATGCCTGATTCCGATGAAATCAGAGACAGAATAACCCAAAGTATCATAGACGACAATAAAAGATACAAAAAATGCTCAAACAAAGAAAGGAAAGAGGATATTGAGGAGGCAGTGAATCAATTTATGCGCCAGCAACTATCAATAAATGAAATCCTCTACTGTTTTAAAAACAAATACCAAAAAGGTCAAAACCAAAAAGAACATACAGAACTGAAAACAAAAAGCTAACTCTCTGCTCCTACCAAATACAGAGACTCTACACATTGAACCCTGGTAGAGCAATAAAAGAAATTCATCAAAACTCGAACAAGGTCATAGACCTAACACCAGCGTCAATGGATTTACATTTCACGAGGACAAAACCTCCCAAGTTACAAGACAAGATCACTATCACAGACAGAAAACCCGAATGAGAATCTTCGAAAACAATAACAATAAAAGATGTAATCATTGCAATAAAGAACACCAAAGACTCGGCCCAAGGAGATGACGGAATCCCAATTAGAGCATGGAAAGATTGGATAATGGAAAATACTGGAAACAAGAAAATTCCCGATTCATGGAAAATCTACACTACAAAATTGATAATAAAACCAGGAAAAAATAGTCAGATTCAAAATCCAGCCAACTAGAGACTAGGTTGATGCCTACCAGTTATAGAATCTTCATGAAAATATTAAACAGAAAAATTATCCAATGGATCCACAAACACAGACTTATATCAGAATGGAAAAAAGCAGTAAATATAGCCAATGGATGCGACGAACACAATTATATAATAACAGTCCAAAAGGAAAAATCAAATAGAAAAAGATACAAAGGCCAACAGTATCACCTTGTGTTCCTGGATCTTGCGGACGCATTTGGTAGTATACCATACGAAATTATATGGCATATTCTTCAACAAAAAGGCTTAAACAAAATGACAATAAACCTGCTGTAAGAGTGCTACAAAGACTGTCACACTATATACCAAAGTGGAGACACAAAATCCAGCGAAATTAAACAGGAAAAGGTGTCAAACAAGGATGCCCATTATCCATGACAATCTTTAGCCTTTGTATTGAATATCTAATACAAGATGCAATAAACAGCGGAAAAGGAGTTCAGATAGCAGGAGAAAAAATAAGTATCCTAGCCTATGCAGATGACCTCGTCTTAATGGCACCACAACATCATTTGATACAAGAACTGCTAGACATAATCGTAGAACAAGCTAAACTAGCCCATCTGATATTTAAACCAGAAAAATGTGGATATTATATCAACAAAAATGACAACGTTGGCTGTGCCCGCATCCTTAAAATGGCACACATGAATATTAAACACCCCATACAGTAGCTCGCCTACTGTATTTGGTCTAGCATATTTATTATGCTGACTTTCATTTTCATTAATAAATTTTTATAACATATACATGTTTGATTTGGCGATTTTCTTTTTATAAAATACTTCTTTTAAGACTTATTAGTGAACATGCTACCAACCTTCCGAGACTTTGAAAAATCCAAAAAATAGTCTTATCTACATGTTTAAGGATTTTATGCTTGAATTCACTGAAACTTTCAGAATAAGGTAATGCCAGTTCATATTTTTATTCAGTGTACTTAGATCTCATTTCTTTACCTTGAGAACTTGCGAACATATTTACTTGTGCAAGAATCATGAGTATTCAACATCCATTTATCAACGGTCTCTTTTGTCATGCGCCTAAGAAAAATTTAGAATATCCGTTTATATAAAGCAACATTATCAGAGAATCAATAGTTTTTACTGAATTGATAAACACGGATGAGAATGAGTGAAAAGTATTGATTCTCTGATTAAGTTGCTTCTTAAAAAGTCTGAATACTTTTTCTTTCTAAAAACCTTAATTAATTTTTCTCGTTAAAAAAGCCTAGAAATAGTTTCTCGCTAAATAAACATGTGCACCAGCGGGATATAATAATAATAATAATAATAATAATAATAATAATAATAATAATAATAATAATAATAATAGTAGTAGTAATAATAATAATAATAATAATAATAATAATAATAATAATAATAATAATAATAATAATAATAATAATAATAATAATAATAATAATAATAATAATAATAATAATAATAATAATAATAATAATAATAATAATAATAATAATAATAATAATAATAATAATAATAATAATAATAATAATAATAATAATAATAATAATAATAATAATAATAATAATAATAATAATAATAATAATAATAATAATAAAAGAAACAGTAATAATAATAAAAAATATAGAAATACTAAGATAAAATATAAAGCTCAAATGTACAAATCAAAAACAGGAAATTAATATTGTTTTGTGACTTTGAATAATCATTTCATAATTTATTTAAATTAACTTTAAATATATTGGCGCGGAATCATCCAATTGGCTTCTAATGAACTAATGAGCTTATGTCTGAGCAGGGTAACAAAAGGTTTTGAAATAAAGATTAACTATAAAAAGTTTTCGACAAAATGTGACTAAAAATTAATTACATTGACCTCTTTGAGCCTTGACAAGTCATGACTTTTGACCATTTTGAATTTGTAAACGGTTTTAGCGAGATTCACGACGTTTCTCTATTTTAAGGCTAAATACCATTGAACCACTGCGCTCACAATATAATAATAATGATAATAATAATGATAATAATAATGATTATAACAAAGGGAAATATTTTTAAAGCCCATTTCCGCCCAAAGTAAAAATCCTACGTAAATATTATAATTATATAATAGGTTTAGACTCATTTCTTGATTTGAATCACTAAATTTATATTTTCCATATCACTTTTTGTTCTTTGTCTAGGAGTTATCCCTAGGACGTGGGAAATTTTCAATATTTTCAAACTTTGCACCCTTACCTAGTCTAGACCTGTGATTATATCAACACTGTTAATCACTTAAATTGTATAAATATATATTCAATGTTNAATACACTTAAAGATTTAATTAGTAAACTAGTCCAGAGTTTGACAGGAAGGGGGGCAGCTTGTTAAGGTAGGATAAAATAATTAAATTTTGTCTAGAATTTTTCAGATTTCTAAGACACAAAAAAAAGTTAGCTCATACATAAAGTGTGGAAACCTTTAGACAGTGAAAGAAGTAAAGGCAATTAAACGAAAAATCGACAGAGAAGTATTGTATTTAGAAGCGAAATCAAATTTGTCAAAATTAGGTGGTTTTTCTAAGGACTATCTTCCTTTGAACCAAGTGAAGGTATTTTGTTTGTTAATGAAAATCTGAAGCACAAGAATTTGGAATAATGTCTTTCATATCGAACTGTAATAACATACTCGACAAACATTGCACATTTTGATGGTGTTATCATTGCTTAGTTGTACAAAACGTAATTTATAAACATAAATAAACTAATAATGTTATGAATTCTCACAAACTATACTTGAAACAAACACTAATGCTTATATACTGACATTTAATGATAGTAAGAAGAATGGTTCAAAGTGCTCAATGTCCCACTTCCTGTTATATTCAGGTATCCCAATATGGTACATTTTATTCTTTATTAGGAAATATTTCAATTATAATACATTTACAAAATCTAACAATATGTAACCATATTTCAATGAGGATTTTGCCTTTTTCTATGATTAAAACAAAAAGATAAAAAATCTAAATTTATAACTTTTTCTCACTAATCAATATCTTTATTAAAAACACTATTTTTATATAAATAATAATTTACATGATTGTGATTGGTCGATATTATTTGTATATTTAATAGCGTAATCCAAACGATATCTCTTGCCACATTGATCTGATCCGAGATATTCCCAACTGATCCATTGATCAGTCAAATAACCTGACGGAATCTCATCTATCTTCACCTTTGCTGGCCCTAGATTTCCCATGTCAATATATGAATAAATGTATCAATTTACTCGGTGCCAATGTGAACAAGCATTTATCATTGCTACCTTCACTAGTTCCTATTCTATTTACACTTATCACTTGAAAGCAATATTTTGAGCACATTTCTAAATCTGAAAACTTTATTTGCACTTCCTTAACGGTTTCTGGAGCCATTGTATTTGAGTTTGTTATGACCATATAATGTTCAGGTTTTCCGTGCCTCCTGAAATCATTGGGTTTGTCCCATTCTAATATGATCTCTCTTAATGATTTAGATAAAACTCTCACATTTTGAGGTACATCCGGTCCTAGAATGATTGAAATAAAATATTTCATGGACAATAATTTATTCACTTGCTAATCTGGTACGAATCGTCAGGCTTTTCACCTCCCCAATCGCAGCTTCATTGATAATCGGCATTAGGTATAGAATATATTGCTGGTCCTGATGTAATCCTTTGAATTCTGTTTCATATCTGATTTGGCGGTCTGACCTCCCAGTTTTACATGATAAATAGAGATTTTTTACTCTAATGGTGAATGATGCCTCCTAGACATCATCAATAGTATTTATTAATATAAGTATCGAGTATCTCACAGATTGACAAGTATTGCACAATTGGATTTGGTATTGCTCGCAATCATGATCAGTATTGTGCAACAATATTATGTAACCGATAATTGCTTCACTGATTCCTGGCGGGGACCAATTTATCTTCAATGATTCCGTATTGCTTTCTGTCGCTGTGATTGTGACACATCCGGTAGCTGAATTGTTTGAATGAAATGGAAATGAAATGATAAAACAAAATACATATTTGAACCGTTGAACAGGGAGGAATATCACAATATTCCCAACCGCTGTTCATGGGACACCAAGCCTGTTTTGAATTATCATCAATGCAAATATTTGACTTAGTGCCTTTGTATTGTGAATATCTTGATACCTGGCTCCATTGAGAACAAACATTGCCATATTTATCGGCAGACCTGATCCCAGGATATGGAAACCCCTTCCTATTGCAATCCGTGAAGCAACCTAAATGAAAGGATCTAAGCCTAGATATGATATAATTAGATAGAGAAAGTGAGAGAGAAAGAGCGACAGATTTATATTTATCAGTTTGTATAATATTTGTTATGATTATCATGAAATGCAATATGAATTCCCTTAATAATATTTATTACCATTTAATCACTGTCACAAAGATCTGGGCCAGATTTGCCATTTATTAAACAAAAATATAAAATTGCTTTTTCTGCCACTTTTTGGTTCAGATAAAAATATTATTGTAAAATTCCTGAATAATTTTAGCTGTAGCTTTGGCAATTATTTACATTTGGTTGGGTTTATTATGACTTTTGATAGGACTTTATCAGGGATGTCAAACCCTTGAGGTTGTCTGGGCCACGTAGGAATAAGATGAGCAGGTTTGGGCCATGCATAAAATACAGCAGCACTAATGATAGCCGATCGACACAAATATTTAAACTTCATTAATTCATAATATTGTTATTAATAAAGTAAATTTTTTGACAAATCATTTCTTGAGATGACAAACATTTTCACATCCGTTATTTTGCCTTTACCTCACATTCCTTGACAAGCACTAAATGCCGCAGCATAATTTTGCATGTAATTCCTTTTTAATTTTAGTCTTTGAAAACTGGCACAAATTCCCTACAAATTTGCCCTTCTTTGGCTTCCTATCAGACTGATAGTATCAGTTCAAAAAAAAAAAAATCAAATTTTATTTCAATAAATTGGCGGGCCACTTTGCCAAAAAGGGGAGAACTTCTCACCCTTAGAGTTCTGCAGCTTTTAATCTTTCAACTGCTATTGCTGGAATTGAAACTCCCGCAATTGTACGTGGTTACAGACGGGATAAGCGGAGTTGATCAACTGGTAGTTTTGTCGAAGTCTGAGTTAGCGTTCTATTACTAAGTGGTGATGTTAACTCTTCCTAAGAGTGACCTTTGTTTCCTATATTACCACTTTGCTTTAAATGCTGTTATGGATTTCACTTAAACTGTAATTCCGCGAATTTTAACCGTAATTTCTCATTGTGATTTGTCATAAGTTTAAGTTCATAATAAGTTAGATGCTTGCCTTCCATAACCCACTGGACATCAGGGAAACGAGCTCTTAGTGTACTATCATAGATGAAATGGTGTATATTGAATGTTAAGTTTAAGTGTGCGGTCTGTATGAGCTATGAGTTTATTACATTACAATAAAACGAAAAGTTTTAATAAAATAACGCGGCCCACTGGTTAATTTTTAATTATATTTTAATTATACTTCCTATATTTATTTTTTATATTTTATTTTATAACTTAAATATTTTTTAAAAAACGTTTTTTTAATCTCATTCAAATAAATGTCTCCGAGATTTTTTTAATTTAGTTGAATGTTGATGTCTTGTTTATGTTTTTTGATATTAAGAGTTTCTATCTTTGTAATGTATTTTTTGAACGCATCTTGTAATATTTTGCATTTTGTTTCATGTAAGAGTGGTGCTGATTTGTGTACATTTTTCAGTGTTCGTAATAATTGCTAGTTTTGTTTATAATGTGTTCGTTGAGTCTTGTTTGGAACGTTCTATGTTTTTCGCCTGTGTACGATGCGTCGCATCTTGTGTAAGTGATTTGATATACAATGTTTTTTGGTGGATAGGCATATACAATTTCGATGAAATAGGTCTCATTGTGGTGATTTTTGAGACCTACAAAGCTGTGATTTTACAGGTGCAGCGGCGGTAAAAATTGATCGAATATGAACTGGCAACTCCACATTCCGAAGGAATGCTCTGATTATATTACATGTCTTATTGTTTAAAAAAGGAAAACGTAGGTATATTACTTGCTTATTGACATGTTCCTTTTGTGTATTATGCCTATTGGAGTTATATTCACTCAAAAAGTATTTTTCTACGAAATCCTTTTGCAAAAACCGTGTTTTGAAGTTTTCAAGGGTTGTTTGCAAAAACTATTTCTAGTTTGAAGGTTTCGAAGAAAGAAGCAACAACTGTAAAGACGTTGTTCTTTCCAGCGAGAGGGATAGATCCGTAAAGATTTGAAACGTCAAGAGATCCCCCGAAATATTGTTGCTCTGATGTAGAAAAAGATAAGTTTGTAATTCGTGCAACAAATTGGTTTGTGTTTTTATTTTTTTTAAGATGAGAGGGTATAAGATTTAGAAGATCTTTGAGGATTTCAGCAAGAATTTTTGAAAGAGTTGTGGATGGATATTTTTTCATGAGATTAGTCTGTTTCTTGATAATGTTCTTAATGTCATTTTATAAACTGCTAATATTCTCGTCGATATCATTTGGAAAGTCCGGCATGTTGACGTATGTTCTACGATTCATAATAAAAATAATAATAATAATAATAATAATAATAATAATAATAATAATAATAAAAATAATAATAATAATAATAATAAAAATAATAATAATGATAATTTTGAATCCAAATGTACTCTGACCTTTAATTTCTTTACTGTGAATTATTTCAGAATTTGTCTCATTGATCTGATCAGTTATGCGTGATATTTGATACTTGTATGTTGATCTTGGTTGAATGATCCCATTAAACAAGGATTTAATTGATGCCACTTCGTTATCAAAGGACGAATATATGAAACTTTTACAAATGCTGGTGAGATCCTGAATAGAGATTTTTCATGGAAATTATTTATTATAAATTTATGTAAATATTAATTAAAAATTAGGTTAAAAAATATTATATTCAACCTCGATATTTTAATGGCTGGTTGATTGTCAACTATTATCGTTGTTGGTATTTGTTTGTAAGTGACTGGTTGTTAGTACCTAGTTGTTGGTATTTTGTACTTGGTTGTTATTATCTGGTTGGGATTCGTTGTTGGTATGTGTTCGTAAGTACTTGGTATCTAGTTGCAGGTATCTGGTTTTGGAGAACTGGCATCAATATGCAAATACTTTCAACGTAGGATTTTGATAACTATTGAAGACTTTCAGTATGTAAAAGCCGAAATATGTAAAATAATATCACAATATCTAGGAGAAACAGCTTATTGGAGTAACGCAGTGAACGTGTCGTATGAAATTAATTTCCAAAATTAATAAATAAATACAAAGTACACTTGCAAGCAGTACCCATAGGGGGATAAATTATCTTGTAGGATAAACTCTGAGTATATATAATAAAACTATATATAATAATAATAATAATTGTTAATTGCAAAAAAACACCCTAAATTAGTTTGATATGTTTTGGAAATTAATTTCACATGACAGTAACGCAGTGAAGGAAGTTCTTAGATCGATTGGCCGTGATGTGGACATGGCTGAAATTCTTAGATTTGTTGTGTAACCACCTAGAAAACAGACTTCCAGATGATTAATTGATGGATTGACAAGCATTTGACCATTGAACCATTGAAAGGGCCAAGTTTCGAATTTGGCAAAGACAGTTTAAACAAACTCTTAATAAGGTTTTCGGATGTTATAACTAACTGTCAACAGAGTGTCATCTCAAAGATCAATGATCAATATGATGACTATAAATTCTTGATTGCGAAAAAAAGTGAAGACTGGAATAATTCATACTTTTACAGACGTCATAACCTGTGCCATGAAGAATGAAGATATGAAAGAGCTCTTCATTATGCTGGACATTTGTGGCACATTTCAAGCATCAAGTACAGACGGCGAACGCGGTTTTAGCCTAATGAACTTAATTAAAACCAAATCTAGAAATAGGCTAGAAGTAAATCATTTTGATAATTTGATGCGCATAAAATTATATCTGTCATCAGGACTCTCAATTGATCTAGATACGGTTTACAAGCATTGGACCACCCATAAAAACAGACATGAAAAGTTAAAATCAGGCAATAAATGAATGCTCTAAATTTCGAACTACATATATTTTATTTGTAGGTTTCATTATTGGACACATTACAAATTTGCACATAATCGTCTAAAAATCATCAGCTTGTTCAATCGCGCACTCATCAAAGTTTAGTTCAATCACGGTCAATAACGAATTTTTGGGATCATTTTGAGAAGGGATTTGTCATTTCTGGCACTGCGAATCCATGATCTACATCTCGCCTTCACTTAACATGGCGGTGATATCCGACTCCAAGGTTGGCTCATGGACAGGCATTGAACTGGCGGCTGGGATAGTCCTGTATTGCGTGGCCATGGGGGTGATTGGGGCAGGTTGTAGGGGAATTTTGTTAGTTGCTGTGACAGCGAACAGAGTCGCTTCTAAGGCTGATATCTCGTCACGGCGCTTCTTTTATTATATTTTAAATAATAACAAAAAAGCACTGGTTGNCGTCACGGCGCTTCTTTTATTATATTTTAAATAATAACAAAAAAGCACTGGTTGTAAGTACTTGGTTGTTGATTGTCCTCATAGATGTTGACAAGAAGAAAGAAATAGTATAAGACTTGCAAATTTAATATCTTAGCTTACTATAAGCAAATATGTGATGAAGAATAAATTTTTGTGTCTTTAATTGTTATTATTTTTATGTGTTGTTAGTTGGTATAAATACTTGGTGAATAGTTGTTATCCGGTTATTAGTATCTGGTTGTAAGTCCTTAGTAATTGATACCTATTTGTTAGTACTCGTATTCGAATGTAAGTATTTAATTTTAAGTACTTAGTACCTAATTGTTAGTAACCAGTCGTTGATCGATTGTAAGTCCCTAGTTGTAAGTAATTTGTATCTGATTGTAATTACCTGGTTGGGTTGCAAGAAATCAATACAAGGAGAGGATTTCAAATATCAGATATAAGACTTGCAAATTTAATATCTTAGTATTATGATTGATATTGTAGTTAATTGTGCCTTATTTTTATGTGTTTTTATACGGTTGTAAATACTTGGTATCTGGTTAATAGTGCTTAATACATAGTTGTAAGTATTTGAAAATTATTTCATAAAAATTTCTTTACTTTTATAAAATTCTCAATGGCTAATAGTTTATCGAAATATCTGACAAGAAATTTTAAATTATTACATTAATTTAGTTTAATTTAAAAAATTATGCTTTAGTTATTTCAAATATATTACTTAATTTAAAAATATTACACTAATTTTCTTAAATTTAAAATATAGCCATTGATTTACTTAATTACCAAAATTTCAAAATATCTGACCATACAGTACCGGATGGTACTATTTTGGCGCCTGGAGCAAACTTCTTGAAAAGGCGCCTATATTGTTAAAGTCAAATTTGATTTTTCGCCAATAAAGAGACAGTTTCAAAGCAATGTGAAAAATTTGAATTTTGTTCAATAAAAATTTAACATTATTGTAATAATATATATATATATATAGAGGAAAAGCGCTCAAAAATGCAAATTTATCAAAATATAGATTATTATGTAGATATACGTGTTATAATAACAGTCAGTATGATAGTTTTGTTGAGAATAATTATTCTTCAATTTGATCGAAAAGGCGCCTTTTTTTCAGTGTGATTCTGGCGCCTGGTGCGGTCGCTCCCTCGCTCCACCCATAGATCCGGCCCTGTGACCATATATTCTATGTACAAAAAATTTCTATAGATATCATGGCTTTATTGCCAACAGTTAGATTTTGTATTGAAAATAATCCTAGGGCTTTAAATTACCATGGCATTTTAGCGACAGTTGAATTTTGTATTGAAAATACCTGAGACCAAAGAGACCCTCTCATTATAATCTGAAAAATGTGATGTAATTAAAATATTTCCATTGTACAGCTATTACCCCTCTGCATCAATTTTTAGAAAAAGATTTTAGGGGAGGGTAGGGGGTGGGGGAGTCTTACACATATCTCAATCAACTCGATCGTTAACAATATTGTTGTTGAAGAACCACGACACCAACTGTTCTTCATTCATAACAGTTATTTTTTCTAATTCATTTTCAAAGTTTATGGCTAATTTATTAAAAATGCTTTTATATATTAACTAATAATATGACAAGAAGATAATACGAGAGTGGATATAAAGTAAAAGTTGTGAATTATGTTTTATTACTCAAAATCAGAAAAGCAGCGAGAAAGTTTTATATAAATGAGAAATTGGTAGAAAACTAAGGAAATGTTTAAGACAAGTTTATTAAAATGAAAAGAATAAAATTTGCGGACAGACGTAATGCGGCTCACTAGTTAGAATTAGAAGCATACCCGTTTGATTGAATAATGAAAAGATGGAATAGTGATTATATTGTTATAACAGCAGTCATTCAGTTAAAACCATTGAAAAAGAAGAATAAATATTCTTGCAATAAATTCTGAGCTTCGCCTAGAATGCAAGGGAAATTTATGAAAGGAAGCAACTTTCACTTTGTCAAACGACTAAGGTTAACCAAAAGCTACCGGCGGACGTAGATGACAAACTCGAGAAATTCCAAGCATTTAATATGGAATTTCGCAAATGGAAAAGTTACTCATGAAGAAGAGAAAACCAAATATGACGATGACAATCAAAATTCTTACACTGATGATATTTTGCTAGAAGAATGAGATCAGATTTTTGTAATGTACAGTGAAAACATCAAACAATTAACAAACAAAAACAGCGAAAACACCGAACAAAAACCAAAAGGAATTTTAAAAAGGAGACAGGACTCGGAATTGGATGGAAAAACAGTACTAACAACAGATTTCATCCTAATAAAAAATCATTCACAAAAGGTTTCGAATCCAAATACGAAGGTCCATTCAAACTCCTAGAAATCAACAAAAATGTCGCCACAATAATCAAAAACAACAACGAAATGAAAATAAACATAAGACGAATAAAACCCTATCACCAGAACGAAAACCCGCAAAACAATCCCCCCAGAAAGCAAAACACAAATACAAACAAAAACACAACCAATTCACAAAAACATCACATTTAACCACAAAAACCCAACCAAACTATTTGACAAAGACACAACAATCACTCCCCCACACAAAAAACGATACAGCGATTGCCTTAAATAAAATACCAAAACAAAAACAAAACACACACACAAATATGTCAATTGCACAGTCTTTTATCAATTTCGTTGTATATATATAAAGTAAATTGTAAATATTTTGTTTTATTCAGTTTTTAAATACAAAGAAAAAGAAAGAAAATACATAAAAACATATAATACATACTAAAAAAAAGAAAGGTTATTGAATGTAATTCTTTCGTTACTTTATATTGATTCATGTTAACCTCCGGTTTTAAAGGGGGAAGTTGTGTAATGTACTGTTATATATTTTATTTATTTTTAAACAAGGTTTTGTAACGCCTTGTTATTTTATTGAGTATAAGTCGAAATGGAATTAGGAAAATAGTACTATATAGCGATAATTTACCATAGTAAATTATCGCTATACAAATATCGATGACAATTAAAAATAAATCAATAAAGAAAATAACATAAAGCAAAATATAAAATCTCTATCATATATCAACAATCATATCCCAGTTATATACTGCTCTATTATATCTCAGCAACCTAGGAAAAACTTATTAAGTTGTATTGGTCTAATTTCTAGAGTTTCTTCTCTAGCAATATAGAAAGGTTTCAAATTCTCTTCAAGTAACGAAGAAAGTTTTCAAATTCCCTTCAGTGTAACAAAAAAAATTTCTAAAGTAATTTGCAAGAGCCGACTCGTTGAAGCAAACAAAATAAACTTTCAATCCACTCTTAAGGTTTTATTTTTTGAATTTTAATTGAATAAAATTAGTTATACGATTCATTAGTTGGTTAATTTAATTAATTTAATTTGATATTTTTATTGCGATTTCGTATCATTATTTATTGTAATTTCATTCGAATTTTTCGTTGCAAAATTCCTACACAACACGCACCCCGATTGTCCCGCCACATTGTTAACGGTGACTCTATCGGGCTCTACAGATTTCTTCCTATACTCACACACAACATAGTTTATATATCACACATATAGTATATAATTGAGTACTAAAATATATCATAGAATANTACAAATATCGATGACAATTAAAAATAAATCAATAAAGAAAATAACATAAAGCAAAATATAAAATCTCTATCATATATCAACAATCATATCCCAGTTATATACTGCTCTATTATATCTCAGCAACCTAGGAAAAACTTATTAAGTTGTATTGGTCTAATTTCTAGAGTTTCTTCTCTAGCAATATAGAAAGGTTTCAAATTCTCTTCAAGTAACGAAGAAAGTTTTCAAATTCCCTTCAGTGTAACAAAAAAAATTTCTAAAGTAATTTGCAAGAGCCGACTCGTTGAAGCAAACAAAATAAACTTTCAATCCACTCTTAAGGTTTTATTTTTTGAATTTTAATTGAATAAAATTAGTTATACGATTCATTAGTTGGTTAATTTAATTAATTTAATTTGATATTTTTATTGCGATTTCGTATCATTATTATTGTAATTTCATTCGAATTTTTTCGTTGCAAAATTCCTACACAACACGCACCCCGATTGTCCCGCCACATTGTTAACGGTGACTCTATCGGGCTCTACAGATTTCTTCCTATACTCACACACAACATAGTTTATATATCACACATATAGTATATAATTGAGTACTAAAATATATCATAGAATAAAATAGAAGAATATACCGAAACCTCCAAATATAATAGTAGTGAAACAGTCAATGATTTCCTAAATTGTTGTTGTTATTAATATAGATTTATTGCTATATAGGCTTAATCTCTACATATAAATAGAATATTTAAATGACATTCATGCATTTTATAAGATTGATCATATATCGTGTAATACACCTGTTTGCATGGAATAAAAACATCTATAATATAAAATAAAATCAATATTCTTATATTATTAAAACACACAAACTTACCTGTGGGGAGAATATTTTTATTGCATAGATATAAGCATAGGATAAGTTAGGAAGTAGAAGAAAACATTAATTTAACACACAAACACAACATATAATGAAATATGCATATAAACTTTTGATATGTAGAAATGTTGCATTGAATAAAACATAAAATTTCATTGTTTAAAATTTATTAAAAATATGGCAGAAAGTATTTTTGAGCTAGAATCGGATAACTCTTCTCTGAGTGAAAATGACGAAAAATCTTAGTAGGATTTATTTATAAAATTATATTATAAAGTTTAAATTTATAGAATTTTAGATATTTCTGTTAAAACACTGTCTTTTTGCGAAAGCTTAAAGCTGACAACGTAATATTTATTAATGAAATTACAAATAATTTAATTTTTTACAGTATTTCAGACACTTCTTTTTCGTTTTCTGCCTTACTGTGAAGGTGAAATTTCAAATATTCAACCAGGTCCTTCTACCTTTTTTCTTTTGAGAAAAGAAATTGAAAATCGTAAATTTTAATAACTTAATTTAAAAAAATATTATTTTGATAGAATTTCCTAACATGCCAAAATTCGATTAATTGATGACTTAGTGTCTGCTGAAACACCTTTTTTTCAATATATTAAATTTTATTTTTTAAGAATTTATTAATATAAACTTCGATTTATATCGATACAACTTGAGTTCTACTATTTTTAAAGTAATTAATTAACAAACATAATTTATTAATACCCAAAGACATCTATTTTTTTTACTAACTTTAGGGAAAAACTCTGTAAAAATATTAATTTTTAATTTACGATTTTCCAGTTTATTCAACATTTATCAACATTGGACAGCAAAATTGAAAAAGACATTTCAGGACATAATGAAATACTAAAAACTATTAAATTTATTAAAAATTGAAACATTTTACGAAATTTATGTCAAAGTTGAGGTTTCAGAATATTAGTCGAAATTTTTTTACGCCAAATTTTTCTAAAAAATTATTTATGATAGTGCATCTATTCATTATAACGATTCTGCATATACAAACTTTGCCTGCTTTTTTACAATATGTTGTGTTTATGTGTGTCAGTTTTTTTCTATCAGTTTCTCACTTTCTATATTAAATGCGTTTATTCATTGCAGTGCTAAAAATCAATACAAAGATAAGTTTGAGTGTTTATATATTACACCTAATTCCAAAATTTAGTAACCTATATAATACACGTTTGTGTGCACACCAGTTGAGGTGACTCACCATTTACGTGAAAATGAAGTTTATAACTTCATTTATTCAATTTTTAAAATAGGTTTCAGGTAAGTTTTTTAATTTTAAGTAAGTTCTTAAATAATACTTTTAGCGAGCAATTATAATATAAAATATTAATAATTAAATGTCAGGTGTTTTTTTAGGAATTTAATGATATTAATTGGAATTATTTCGATAGAATGTAAGTCAAATATATTTTTAACTATAAATAAATAAAGTAATGACCGAAGACATTTATTTTTTAATACAATTAGGGAAGAAGCCGCGTGCATGGACTCTTTGTAATTTTCCCCATTCTCAAAGGCACTAGTAAGCTGTATTTTGTCATTTTCTGTTAAATATTAAAATATTAAAAGAGCAATCAGATTTCTGAAATAAATTAATGAAATATAGAAATAATATAGAAATGATATATATATTGTTTACAAATAACCTCACAAAAAATTATTTAAGAAAATTTTAGTATGATATTAATTAAAAGCCATTGAAAATGTAAAAATAATTATCTTACACTGTCCAGCTGGTTGCACTTAATATTTGTTTTATTTCTCTTATCAAAAATAAGATATTTTAATAATAATAATAAAATCTCATTCAATAAAATGAAATTAATCTTACAGTTTCTAAATTTTTGCACTTAATATTTGTGAATATATTGATTGCACAATCATATTGATTATTTGTATTGATTATTGCTACAGCGAATCCCATTGGCTGACATTGCGCATTCCGGTGCAGCTCATTCACATGTAATATGATTGAATTCTGGGATTGGAATTGCACATTTAGTGATATTGGGGAGGCCTCAACTGATAGGGTAAATATATGAAATTAGATAATTAATATTTATATCAACTATATAAACAAAGAAATAAAAGTAAATAGATTTACCGGATGGGAGACGGAATGATATAGTGGATAATTTGCCCACTCCATCATTGATATGCCACCCATTTATCGGTGCCACCTCCAGCAAATATAATCCACATATATTAGCACTCCCCAAATCCACCCAACCTTCTGTCTTGCCCATGAAATACGATTTGTGAACGATTTGATTGGTCTATATTCAATTTATTGATTTCTAATTGAATCGATTATCACAATTACTTGATTGCACATATTGATTTTGTGCTGGATGATTCTGATTCGATATTTCTCAATGATTCCATTCGGCATTGACGGCTCCTTGAATCCAATCAGCATGAAATTATCTTTATGGTTTTTGATTTCCAATTTGTGCACTGGTCCACTTTCTGAATCAGATCAAATCATCACCACAAATATATGAAAATTCAATATTTTGCCTGCTTGTTTTGTAACTATTGATATTGACTGGGGGGCCTGCGGTTTATTCTTGTTGTATGGGATAATATTTATTGTGAAACTGGAATATGCGTGCAAATCCTTTATTTCTAGTTGCTGCAGTCGTGTCCATGATTGGTGATCCTGCCGTTGGCATGTTTGATCCGGGTTTGTGATCGGCACATTATCAGTCTAGATGAGCCGCAATAATTTAATATAAAAATAAATAAGAATGATCAAATGTTATACAACATCAACAAATATAAAAATAATAATGATATTGCTAAATGAAGAAGCCAAAAGTTGAATTAAACGAAACAGAGAGGAGGAAATTTCATCAAAACTGAGTGCCCCCTCATTTGGGTTAGTTTGGCAAGATAAACAAAAAAATAAAATGAATATTTTTCCTTTTTATTAAGAGATATTTATTTGTATCCCTGATACAGGAATGTCAGCCCAAGAGAACAAATAACCCCTCTAACTTAGAAAAATTGCTTTAGATAAATTTTGACCGACATCGGATAAGAAATTGGATGTCTATGAGAGGGGGGGTGTTTGGTCTGCTTTTTGGTTCAAGTTTTTGAATGACTCTTTTGTTTTAATTTTTTGTCATGTTTTTCGAAGGTCTTCCTATCTCATTTAAATCCCACTCGACACAATTTATATTTGTTTATATTAAAGACTTTTAAAAGTCTAAAAAATGTTAACTGTATTAATAGCAGCTTTAAAGATATTATAGATACAAATTCTTGCATTAATGCTTGCGCACGATTAAAACATTTCCGATTAAGGACCCCAAGACCCTTTGAAAAAGTTTAAGTTCCATAAATAATTTCATAGGTATAGGGTTCCAATGGCCTGAAAAGGTTTAGTATTACTGTAATGGGAAAATTATATGAGCAGTGAATGTCGTAAGGTGAGACTTCCATTTTATTTAACTATGAGTTCCTATAATGGATTGCGATTCAAATATATAAATACGAATGGAGATGAGGAACATTACGAGAGACAAAAGAAATAGTTATTTACATTTTTTATGAACCATGAATTTCTTCAAGTTAATAAAATCTTGATGTGGTTACCTTGCAGGCAACGAGGGGGTCACAATAAAAAAATCTTTTAAAATAAATTTGTTGATTAATAAACCTTTCAGAAGCAAAACCTTTCAAGGAGCAAATGATCAGGATTAAAAAATGAACATCGTCAAAGAATAGAATGAGTAAATATGTGGAGAGGAAGGAAATATTTCATGACAAAAGATACAATACTCTCCTAATAGCAAATGTATATTAAGCCATCGTGTACCAGATAGAGGCGTGACGAAATCATCAGGAATTATAAGCTAAACACAGACAACAAAGGACATCGAGAGGTTTATTCACATCAATTTCCAAATGATCAAAAATGACAGAGATAAATATTTCTTTAGGATAAATCTGGATAACCTCAACTCCTAGGAGGAGGAAAATGAGATTATTCGAGGAAATGAAACTTCAATTATTATAATTCATTGAGGCGTGACGAGTTTTGGTTATGGTGTAGATTCAGCTGCCGGTTTCATATGATTTATTCTTCAATTCGGATATTTCAAGCCCAAATGAAACTTTACAATTTTATATTCAATATTACCATATTTATTATTATTGTGCGGCACCGTTGCGCATGATTGCCCTTGACATGAACAATATAACCCTGCGGAATATCGTATTGGTATTTTGGTTTGTCCCATGACAAATATATTGCATGAGAATCTGCACTGGCATTGACATTTGTCACTGGACCTGTGATGGAGAAATCCGTTAATATCTGTTTGCATATGAATTTGCTGGTGATCCATTTCATATTAATTGATGCCATACAAATCTGATACCAGGATTTCTCATTCAGATCCGTGAATGATGCGTATGGCGTTGCGTTATTGATGATTCTGTGAGTATAAATGCCAGCTCTAATATGCTGACGGATCAAGTGAAGGTCAAATAAATATGCTCACGTGTTGCTGAGATGTAATAAATAATAAATTATATCATGAGAAGGGGTATCCCATGAAATGTTGATCCTGTGGGGGCCTGTTGTCTCATGGATTGCTCGCACACCATATTCATTAAAGGGATTCTCATCACAGCTGACATTGAAAGGTGTTTTTATGGACTTACTGCCTTTTTTTAGTTCTACAAATATTTTTACTAATTCATTTCCTAGGCAATTTATTCTCTGATTCTTTCCATTGTAATCACATTTGGCACATTCAATCTGAATGATAAATGGGAACATTTCATAAATGCATTGAAATTACTTTCAATTTGCTGCCGGGTAAATAAATCCTGAAATATATATATGAATCGTCCATAATATAAGCTACCCTATAGTTGAATGCGGACATATCAATGAAATCAGGGACATCAGCACTGATGGAGCACATTAAAACAACAAAACAAATAAGTGAAAACCGCATAAAAATATCACAATGATTTCATTTTATAATATATTCTATATTTATGCAATTTTATTGTTTATATACTACTGACTGTCACATGCGGATCTTTGTCAGTAATAAACAATAATTTTCAGTTTTAAAATTCTATAAATGTTAATTTGCATTTCACAATTTATTCCAAATTAGAAATTTTATTTTGTGAATAACCGGCGGAAATTCATGAAAAACTGAATTATTTTACAAGAGCTTAAGGATTATTTCTTTGGGTATAATTAATTCATATGTAAAGAGTAGATAGATCCATGTGGGGTCCAGACAGTGACGGATTTAGATTTTTGTGCGTGGGGGGGGGCGAGGAAAATGTTCAGGAGGCGCCACAAATTATGAAGATGGGACTACTTATTTTCGCGAGTATTGAGTGAATACTAATATTATTAAAAAGCATTATATTCAGTAAATTTATTCTAGTAAATTTATTAATGTAACAAACATACAAGTTTTTTTATTATTTAAATTGCTTCCTGCGTGATTTCATTAAAGCAAAATGATTTATAGTCGATTCAAAGTCAATGTTCTCAGCCAGTTCGCGTTCTATTGAAATTAATGCAAATCCTGAGAGACGTTCGTTTGTCATTGTTGATCGCAAATAATTTTTGATGATTTTCAGTCTACTGAAACTTCTTTCAGCAGTAGCAGATGTAACAGGAAGAGTCAAGTATATTTTATAGAGAATTGCTAAATTGGGAAGTGCTGGCGCCATCTGTTTTTCAACCAAGAAGGGCAGCACCTCTTTAAGTTGTAGTTCACAAGATAGTAATGGGCGTATTGATACATACACGTATTTGAAAGTATCATATTTTAGGATTGCTTCTTCAATATTAATATCGTTTTTGTAAATGTCGCATAAATTTTGAAAAGATTCTTTATTTTCTTCTGATATTTGTGATGGATCAAGACAGGAGAATAAAGCAACAGTGTTATGAAAATCATTAAAACGTTCATCTAGTTGTGTTACAAGTGTATCCAAGACAGTGAAATACGTTTCACATTTGAAGCGTGTAGTTGGATCATCAACCCTTTCATCTCTGTTAAGTTCACCTGCCATGCGTTTCCTTTTTGCAACTCGCTTTTCTTTAAATTCTGTTTCAACATCTAGTAAGGAACAATTTTTGATAATAAATGATTTTACAGCAACATTTAGACTTTCAAAAGCTTTATCACTTCTCAATTCAGCAAACTTATTTCTGACAACATAAATCAATTGTTTTGCAAACGCAATATCAATGTCCTTTCGTTGCAAATAGTTTAATAACACAAAAATATTATCTAACAGCTTTTGTAGAAATAGCATTAGAAAAACAAAAGAATATTTTGTTATCAAAATAGATAGTCCCATAGCTTCTACTCTGACACTTCCTTTGTGTTCTTTTGATTCCCCAAAATTTATATCTTCTAGAGTAGATATAATACCGGAGAATGATCCAACAACTGCATCAACTGCATGCTTTGGGCTTGCCCATCTTGTATCAGAAAGTCGTTTTAGAGTATCTACTGTTGATTCATATCGAGACTTCTGATGTTCTTCGAGAATATGTAGTCGTGGTAGACTTGATGTAAGGAAAGTATACAACTTTTCTGTTGTACCAAAAAATAACTGAACATCACTGTTAAGAGACATTGCTTCAATAGTNGGGGGGGGCGAGGAAAATGTTCAGGAGGCGCCACAAATTATGAAGATGGGACTACTTATTTTCGCGAGTATTGAGTGAATACTAATATTATTAAAAAGCATTATATTCAGTAAATTTATTCTAGTAAATTTATTAATGTAACAAACATACAAGTTTTTTTATTATTTAAATTGCTTCCTGCGTGATTTCATTAAAGCAAAATGATTTATAGTCGATTCAAAGTCAATGTTCTCAGCCAGTTCGCGTTCTATTGAAATTAATGCAAATCCTGAGAGACGTTCGTTTGTCATTGTTGATCGCAAATAATTTTTGATGATTTTCAGTCTACTGAAACTTCTTTCAGCAGTAGCAGATGTAACAGGAAGAGTCAAGTATATTTTATAGAGAATTGCTAAATTGGGAAGTGCTGGCGCCATCTGTTTTTCAACCAAGAAGGGCAGCACCTCTTTAAGTTGTAGTTCACAAGATAGTAATGGGCGTATTGATACATACACGTATTTGAAAGTATCATATTTTAGGATTGCTTCTTCAATATTAATATCGTTTTTGTAAATGTCGCATAAATTTTGAAAAGATTCTTTATTTTCTTCTGATATTTGTGATGGATCAAGACAGGAGAATAAAGCAACAGTGTTATGAAAATCATTAAAACGTTCATCTAGTTGTGTTACAAGTGTATCCAAGACAGTGAAATACGTTTTCACATTTGAAGCGTGTAGTTGGATCATCAACCCTTTCATCTCTGTTAAGTTCACCTGCCATGCGTTTCCTTTTTGCAACTCGCTTTTCTTTAAATTCTGTTTCAACATCTAGTAAGGAACAATTTTTGATAATAAATGATTTTACAGCAACATTTAGACTTTCAAAAGCTTTATCACTTCTCAATTCAGCAAACTTATTTCTGACAACATAAATCAATTGTTTTGCAAACGCAATATCAATGTCCTTTCGTTGCAAATAGTTTAATAACACAAAAATATTATCTAACAGCTTTTGTAGAAATAGCATTAGAAAAACAAAAGAATATTTTGTTATCAAAATAGATAGTCCCATAGCTTCTACTCTGACACTTCCTTTGTGTTCTTTTGATTCCCCAAAATTTATATCTTCTAGAGTAGATATAATACCGGAGAATGATCCAACAACTGCATCAACTGCATGCTTTGGGCTTGCCCATCTTGTATCAGAAAGTCGTTTTAGAGTATCTACTGTTGATTCATATCGAGACTTCTGATGTTCTTCGAGAATATGTAGTCGTGGTAGACTTGATGTAAGGAAAGTATACAACTTTTCTGTTGTACCAAAAAATAACTGAACATCACTGTTAAGAGACATTGCTTCAATAGTCACCAAATTCAATCCATGAGAACAACAGTGAACAAAGATGGCATTTGGTGAAAGTGTCTTTATCTTAGTTTGAAGACCATTTTTAATCCCAGACATCATAGTGGCACCATCATATGCCTGTCCTCTACAAAGTGTAATTTCAATGTTTCGCTTTTGTAACTCCATTAATAATATATCAGAAAATGCTGCAGCATTACTGTTTTCCAACGTGTAGAAGCCTATAAAGCGTTCAACAACTTGTCCTGATTTTAACACTAATCTTAAAGAAACTGACATCTGATCAACTCTGGATATATCAATTGTTGAATCAACAATTTGAGAAAAGAATTGTGCAGACCTAACTTCATTATCAATATTTGCGGATAATTCTGAGGCAAGTGATTGAATTAGGTCATTTTGTACATCATGACATAAATAAAGTTCATTTTTCTTTTCAAACTTTAGATGATTGTCCAAAGTGGAATCATATTTAGCCAATAAAAATAGCAATTCACGAAAATATCCAGTATTACTACACCTGTCAGAGCCAGAATGTTCTCTGTGTCCTCTAAATGGCAAACCTTGTTTTGCTAAAAACAACGTTGCATCTACCATTCGTTTCAAAACTTCTCTATTTCTTTCCCACTTGATGACGCTCGTGACTGATCAAACCAGATATTACAGTTTTATCATTTGAAATGCGATATTTAGCGAGCAAATATTGACATATTGCACTTTGATGTTGATTGGAAGTTTCATGTTTAACGATTTTTTTCATGCCTTTTTTCCAGTTAAAACTCCAAAATTTGGGTCGGACCATCCCTTGCTATAATTTTCTGTTTTACAATCAGCGAATAACCAGCAAGCTTTGCAATGCATTTTTTGATTTGTTGGTGAATAGACAAGCCAATTTCTTTCCTCCTTCATACTACCTTTTTCAAAAATTTTGTGTACCAAGAAATTTGAAACTTGCGCCCCAATTCATTTGTCGGAAATTGAAATGGTTCATTGAGTCCAGGTGTACATGGTCCGATTTCAAACAATTTTCGTATCAGTTTCGAGCTTATGCTTGTATTAATGTAGAGTCCTGGATCTGTAGGAAAGTCGGATTGAGGAAGAAGTGGTTCTTGTAAAATATTTGAAGCAAGTTGTTTTTCCACTGTATCAAATTCTGAATCACCCTGATTATGTTTCAAGCCCTGAGCAGGTAATGTTACCGTCTCAATATTCTCTGCACATGAATGTATAGCTGGGTGTTTTTTATCAACTACTTGCTCATCTTCAACAAGAACTTTAGATGATGTTTCTGTCTCAGCAAGCTCAGCACAGGAACTCGAATGCGTAGATGGGTGTTGATCATCAACTACTTGCTCATTTTTAGCAGAAACTTCAGTTGATTAAACTACTGGCAGTTTAGACTGTTTAGTTATAAATGATGTTAACTTAATATATTTGCTAGCATCTGCCTTGAGACTGGCTTCCTTTGCCAATTTACGCCTAGATGATCCACTTAATTTGGTAATTGCTTTGCTTTTATTAGTATCACCAGCTGACTCAGCCATGGCTATAATTTAAATTTTATTTTAATTCAATATTGAATATTATTTTAATATTTCAATAGTAACGCAATAATTTGTTTGTCAAAAAAGTCCAAATTGACAATAATTATTATGGTTAGATTTATATACAAATACTATACAAGCTTAAAAACTTCAAACAGTCCCTCTTCACTGGAGCTATGTAATATTATTAATATGATGCAGCATAACAGCTGGAGTTGCTTAAATCCAGTTGAACTTTGTACACAGACAAAACTGTAATAAGAGAAAAAATTCATAAAATTATCTTTGGGGGGGGGGGCGCCAATTAGGATTCAACAGGGGCGTGGAGGGGCGACCCCCCCCCTCCACGCCTATAGCTACATCCGCTACTGGGTCCAGATCAAGATACCCCCCTAATAAATTTATATATATATATATATATGCTTTAAGCTCAAAATAATTTTTTTTTTATTTACTCAAAATTGACAAATAATTCTTTAAAATTTTACCCTCAATTGTTGACGAATTTCTATAGGTTAGGTCATATCACCAATTGATAGAGATAACGATCGAATTTCTCAGGATTTTAATAAATATTTAGTTTTAATATGAGAATAGGTTTTCTTAAGTATATTTTAATAATTTATATGTTTTAAATGTGTATATAAAATTTGGCTGAAAAAGGCATTGGTTTAGGTGTTTTGAATGTGAATGATGTCATTTTGTAGAATTTTAAATTCTATCTATATATTGTTTGAGTTGACAATTATTCTCATTTACTACTCATTATTTTCAAAAATTATAAAAACTTCATTTATTATAACTAGAAATATTAATTTTTTCAAATAGATTAAATTTAAACTTACAAAGTTTTTAAATTATGTTTTTTAAAATAATATATAAAAATCATAAGTTTTAATAAATTTAAGAATTCTAAATTAACATGTTATTGGAATTAATTATGAATTTGTTGCAGAAATTAGTAGGTTTTAGTAGTGCATAATATATTTAACAATACGATTTATCATTTTCAATAATAATTTATTTTTAAGTTCATAAAACCGAGAGAAATTTTCTTTAATAATATTTACTGTGACAAACAAAAATTCGAATTGATATAAATATTTAATACCCTGATATAAAATCTCACATACCCCAAAAATAAAAACACTATAATAAAAATATGAACAGTTTTGCGCACAGTTCTAACATATATAGTTAACTAGTCATCGGTATGTTATTACTTTGATGCAATATTTTTATAATCTTGTTACAATTTGCTAAACTATTTTACAATTGTTGAAATTTTTCCAAAATATGTTATTACTTTGCTGCAATTTTATGAAAAATGTTAATACTTTGTTGTAATTTAATGAAAAGTTTATAATTTTGTGGTAATTTAGTGTAAAATATTTATTAAATTGCTGCCATTCAACGAAATAATTTCCCACTTTATTGCAACTTAATGAATACTTTATAACATTATTCTAATTTATTGAAAGATTTCGTTATGTTGTTTGATTTATTGTATTATTTTTATTAATTTTCTAATCATTACCTGAAATAATTTAGTATTTTGCAATAATTAGTGATTGAATATAGTTTAAAATACTGTAATAGAAGTTATTATTATTTAATGATGTAATGAATTTTACAGTTTTGATATTACTCATATGCAATAAATATCCAATATCAATGCATGCTTTTCATTGGTTGGTATGTGCTTAACCTCTATGACTTGTATGTATTGAATAATATTAAGTTTTGTGTGTGTACGAAATAACGTTAATATGTGCGTGTTTTAATATATGTATATGCATGTGAGTGGGTTTATTGTAATATGTATTAACATCTATAACACTAAGGTCTGTGTGTTACTTGTTGATTCTAAATACTTTCCTACCCTTACTCGATTTATTGATAACTATTTTTGTAACCAAAACATGTTGGTTTATAAATATTTCAATAAAGGGATATAAAATGAATGAATGAATTAGAAAGATGTATAGGTGTTTAAAATGATGTGTAAATTCAAAAATGGTGCACTACAAATGGAATTTCACAATTTTGATTACATCATAGTCTCATTTAATAGAGAATTTAATTTCAAGTATATTGACATAAAATTTCTTATAAAAAATTTAAATTGCTTTATGTTATTATATAATCGATAATTAAAACAATTTTCTAAATTATTATATAATCAACGATTTAACAAGTGAAATAGTTACGTAATCGATAATTAAAACAAAAAATAAAAATATTAAGTAATCAATTATTTAAACAAAATTAAAATTATTACTTAATTGATAATTAAAATAAAATTTTAAAAAAAGTAAGAGGGGTCTTTTAAAAATTAAAAAAAAGTTGGGGGGGTCTTTTTAAAAAATTTTTAAAATAATAATAATAATAATAATAAAATAAATAAATAATTAATTAAATAATTAATTAAATAATTAATTAAATAATTAATTAAATAATTAATTAAATAATTAATTAAATAATTAATTAAATAATTAATTAAATAATTAATTAAATAATTAATTAAATAATTAATTAAATAATTAATTAAATAATTAATTAAATAATTAATTAAATAATTAATTAAATAATTAATTAAATAATTAATTAAATAATTAATTAAATAATTAATTAAATAATTAATTAAATAATTAATTAAATAATTAATTAAATAATTAATTAAATAATTAATTAAATAATTAATTAAATAATTAATTAAAAATTAGTTTAAAAAATAAATAAATAATTGATCTATATTTGATCTGGACATTGGAATGACCTTGAAAGTGCTTTGGAGTCCTCACATCCTACTAATCAGGCAAAATCCGACAAATCTTTTTTCGTTTATCTAATGCGGTAGAACAGCATTGAAAAATTGCGAAAGATTCAAAAACTACTAAAAACATCACTAAATAATGAGGAAAAGCAAGAATTAAATTAAATAAAACGAAAATAGGAAAAAAGACCAATTATGTGCATACCAAATTTAAAATTGTGATTAGTAATCTGTAAGTGACTGACGAAAAAAGCCTACAGACGTTAGTGGAAAAAGTAACTGCGGTAGACATTCCATGAAGGTGCCGTAACACCCACGTAATTTAGGTATACATTCGTTCCCAATGAATAAACGCATCTATAATGCTTAAAAATCGATAAATTTATAAATTTATAATCGATAAAAATATATAGACAACAAACTCAACTGTGTGTTGATTTTTAGCGTTGCAATGAATAAATTCATTTAATATAGAAAGTGGTCAAAAAAATAAACTGACACACACAAACACATCACATAGTAAAAAATGTATGCAAAATTTCGATATGTGGAATCAATAATGACAAGTTAGGAGTAAACCTAGCTAATATTTCCTTTTAATATATATTTATTATTTTTCCTTTCATTTATTTGATCTTTTATATCTTGTATTTCTGCATTATCTCTTTGCCATTCATTTCCATTATTTTCGGTCATCAATGTTAACAATCTAATTTTTAATCGTCCTGTATTGGGGTTATCATGGTCCATCAAACATTGTACACATTTGCCGCATGTATTTCTAGACAGCCTATCTGCATTCGTATGCGCCGTACTTTTTCTGAACTCCATTTTTATGTCTAAACATCTCAAGTAATTTATCCACGTTTGGAACTGTGCTGTTATAGGCTTCTTTGTCGTTAACATAAAAGTTATGCTTGATGATCAGTGCGCAAAACAAACCGTTTACCGTATAAATAAGGGTTGAAATGGCGATAGAAATAATATATAGCCAAAAGCTCTTTTCGTGTTATACAATATCCTCTTTCATGGCTACTCATTGCATGGGATCCATATGCAGTAACGTGTTCATGCCCCATTTCATCTCTTTGTGATAATACAGCTCCAATTGTATCAAAGCTTGCGTCTGTATCTAATATGAATTCTTTCTTGAAATCTGGAAATACGAGAATTGGCGCTGTAGTCAACGCCATTTTCATTTCTTCGAAAGCTTTCTCACATTCCTTAATCCAGATTATTTTTTCACTATTGCTTCCACATATGCTTTCTAGCGCTCTTGATTTTGTTGCATATTCCTTAATAAATCTCCGATAATAGTTACATATACCTAAAAAGCTTCTCAAATTCGTTATACACTTAAGCCTCTGAAATGATTTAATAGCCTCAATTTTACTTTGATCTGTCCGAATCCCCTGACTGTTAATAATGTACCCTAAAAACTTTACTTCACTCTTTAATAACAGACATTTTTCTGGGTTGATTCTCAATTTAGCTTCCCGTATTTTCTCTAGAACTTTTCCAAACACATTGTAATGTTCTTCAATTGTTCTTGTAAAAATTAAAATATCGTCTAAATACACCATAACTCCTTCTTTCCATAGATCTTTCAATATTTTTGTCATTAATTCTTGGAATGTACCCGGTGCCGCCGCAATGCCAAAAGGCATTCTATTAAAACAAAATTGCCCTTCTTTAGTAGAAAATGCTGTCTTTTCTTGCGATTCTATGTCCAATTTCACTTGATAATAAGCGTTCCCAAGGCCTATAGAACTAAAGTACTTAGATCCATGTAATGTATCTAGAATTTCTTCTACATTCGGCATAGGAAAAGCTTGTCTTTCAGTAATCTTATTAAGCTGTCTAAAGTCTAAACAAAGTCTGATATCTTTTTGTCTTTTTTCCACACGCATACTAACGGCGTATTCCAAGGTGAATTACATCTTCTTATGATATCATTATTTTCTAAATTTTTTATAGCAGCATTTATTTTCTCTTCTAAATTGATGGGTTGTCTTCTGGGTTTTATCATAATTGGCCCTTCTTTTGTGATGATTTTATGTGCAATTATATCCGTACATCCGATATCCCAGTTATTAGCCATAAAAACACTTTTATTGTTTTTAACAATCTCTAACAGTCTTTTATTTTCGCTTAATCTTAGAATTTCTATTGCTTTTTGACATCTCTCGTTATCTGTAATCTTTTCTCCAAATCTAGCTTCTATTTCACACACAAATTCATTATATCCTTCTTCATTTTGCTTGATGTAGTTTAATTCAATTCCACTCAGCCTATTATATCTGGAACAATATTTTTAACTATTATAAATGTTATTTTTCTTTCCATATTACCAATTCTAACATCAATATATATTTTTCCGATTGTCTCTAATTTACTATCATTTACACATCTCAACATCTCATCTGTTTTTATGATTTTCACATTCACTAATTTGTCCACAACTGCTTCTGCCATTACATTTACTCTTGCTCCTGTAAGCATTCCATTCTATAGCCCTGAATTTCAAGAGTTGTACTCGGTCTACCTTGCATTTTGTCATAACTCAATTTCCGTCGTTTCCATTCATCCTTAGTGAAAATATTTTGCTCCTCTGATATTTCATTAATCCACCCAATTTCCTTTCTCTCTAGTTTATCTTCTGCCTTTTTAATAAATTTATAAACTTATTCATTTACTATTTTATTATTATATTCTGCTTCTTTAATTTCATTATACTCTTCTTGATTCTTAGGATTATTATTATTATTATTTATTAAAGATCGATCAGCATTAAAATAACTATAACATTTAAAATTATTTAAAGGAAACTTTTTAAAATTACAAATTTTATTACATAAAGGTTCTACATTATTATATATATAAGGATTATTTACATTATTAAAATTATTATGACCAATATTTACATCAATATCAAAATTACCTAGTATATTGCTCCAATCATTGCCTCCTGTGTCGAAGCATGCACTTTTCGGTGCTGAATATCCTCATATTTGTCTTCTGCATCATCTGAATACTCAAGTGGCATCGTCTCATCATTAGCTTCAATTGCTGCAATTGTTCTTCCTGGATTGTTGATCTTTTGTTGATAGCTTGTGGTTCGATGGGCATAATAATTATTGTTTCTCATGTTTGAATTAGTTTGAAACTTCCTTCTTTCCAAATTTGTATAGCAGTCAATCTCATTGTGTCCACGTAAGTGACATCTCTGGCATTGAATCGTTGAACATTCTCGCAGTTTGATTAAACAAATAAAAATAATCACAAAATAATCTTCATTCCGCTGTGTAAAATAATAATAATAATAATAATAATAATAATAATTACAATTATAATAATAATAGTAATAATTCATATTTATAAATTTTTAATTAATGACAGAAATAAATATATGGAAATATATTATTAAATAAAACGCATTTTGTTTTATTCATCTAATTTAAACAAATATTAACAACAGTCAAATAATAGAGTGGTGAATATAGAAATTTCACAGTTTGATTAAACAAATAAAAATAATCACAAAATAATCTTCATTCCGCTGTGTAAAATCTTTATAAATATCGATGTTATTCTATATTAATATTTTATATTTATTCATCTGCCATTCGGCTCTATCTAGGAACGGCCTGAGTTATATATAACTTTATTAGTTAACATAAATATAATTTCATTCAACGCATCTTCCAAAGGAATAACAGGAAGCTTTTAATGTTTGTAGAATGAACGACTTTAAAGAATTGATCGAATCAAGAATAAATAAATTACTTTTTTCAATACAAAAACCATTGCTGGGTTACTAATGTCCAGCGGGCGTAAATGGGCCTCGATTCTCCATCTTTTTATGTTTATTGTAATGGCTTGAAAATTACAGCAAAAACATTTATACCTTATGCTAATGGTATTGTTCATTTTGGTACAGCAAAATGCTTATGATAGATGTGATTACTGGGTACCATCATTGCCTTTATCGCTATCCTATCCATTGGTTTTGCTTCAGAGTTTATTAACCCTAGCTCCTTCATGAATGAATCATTCTTCCCATCCCATTTGCCTAATGCTCTGACAACAAATTTATCTACCTCTCCCATTTGAGGTCCAATATCCTTATATTTCAGGAAATTTCTATTTCTTGCCTTCTTAAAGTTTGTTTTATCATTATGTTGGGGTTTGGCCAAAGAAGGCCAAAACAAAAAATAAAAATCACAAAAACTAAATGCAAATAATCAAAAACGCCAAATTCCAAATAGAAAGTAAAGTACAAAAATTAATTTTATTAATTCAAAAATTTTCAAATTATTATTTTGCGGTGGCAACTGGCAAGGACGGATGCGAAAGGATGAGACAAATCCAAATATATAAAACTACAGTCAATGTTTGGTCCCTAGAAAGATATATTAAAAGAAAATTAAAATTGATTAGAAATTAATTATCTAATGGAAAACACGGGCAGGGTTGTCAACAAAATTATTTATTTAGTGTTAGGGAAATTGAGGAATAACGGGGAGCCCGAGGTGAAAGGGAACCAGACTTCAATGACAAATTAATAAAGCTTCCCCCTAGGAAATGACCTATGTGAAAACTCCGAGATCCCCAAATTGAAAAATTAGTAAACCAGCTTATTAAATTATCATTAAATTAATTCAAATAAAAGAAAGAAAAAATAAAATTACGAGAGCAATATAAAAGATAAGACAAACTAGTGATATTACCTGTTGGTCAAAGCCACAGTTAGAACTTTTGAAGTTTTAAAATAAAAATAAAGACAAATATAACATATTGTGAACCCATAGTATTGTATTGTTGGTGTACTAGGACCATTTATTCCCATTCTTGATAATTTTGATACTAATATAGCTGGACAGTAGATATCAGGTTTCACATAAATGGCAATCTAATGTTCTCCATCAATTACTTTTGTCTTATGCTCATTAGTTTTCGTGTTTGAATTTGACTCAACTTAAGGTTATGTTTGCATGTTACATATAACTGATTTCGGACAAAATTCACATTTGCATAGGGTCAAAATCACCTTATACCCAACAGAATTATAATCCCAAGCATTCACGACTACCGAAGAAACAAAAGAAAATTTTGCTTTCAATTGTTTATTGTTCTTCAAATGATGAATATTTAACAAATTCTGATAATGAGGGATGCCAACTTCGGTAAATTAATTCAAATTATACGAAAATCTTTAACCAGTTAAACAATTACCAAATTTATTAAATATTATTTAAACAAAAATAATTTGCAACCGAGTCTCATTGTCACCAAAACAAAAATTAAATAATTAATTAGTTTCGAAATTGAAATTAAATATTACTAATAACAATTAATTTTTAATTTGATTGTGAAAAATTTAATTAAAATGATTATTTAAATATAAGTTCATATTAAATAAATTTTTAAATAAAATATTTAATTTTTTAAGTTAATTGATACTTTTAATTTTTTCGAATATATTAGGAATATATTTTATCGAAATTCTATATAAATTGTGAAATGCAAATTAAATTTAATATAGTTATTAAATATTTATTTATTACTGACAAACATCCGCATGCGACAGTCAGTAGTATATAAACAATAAAATTGCATAAATATAGAATATATTATAAAATGAAATCATTGTGATATTTTTATGCGGTTTTCACTTATTTGTTTTGTTGTTTTAATGTGCTCCATCAGTGCTGATGTCCCTGATTTCATTGATATGTCCGCATTCTCCCATAGCATGACCGCTGTTATGGATGATGTATTTATACAATTCAGGATTCATTCACCCGACATCACAATGAAAGTAATTTCAATGCATTTATGAAATGTTCCCATTTATCATTCAGATTGAATGTGCCAAATGCGATTACAATGGAAAGAATCGGAGTATAAATTGTCAAGGAAAAGAATTAGTAGAAATATCTGTAGAGCTAAAGAAAGGCAGTAAGTCCATAAAATCACCTTTCAATGTCAGCTGTGATGAGAATGCCATTAATAAAAACGGTGTGCAAGCAATCTATGAGACAATAGGCCCCCACAGGAACACCATTTCATGGGATACCCCTTCTCATGATATAATTTATTATTTATTACATCTCAGCAACACGTGAGCATATTTATTTGACCTTCACCTGATCCGTCAGCATATTAGAGCTGGCACTTATACTCACAGAATCATCAATAACGCAACGCCATACGCATCCATTCACGGATCTGAATGAGAAATCCTGGTATCAGATTTGTATGGCATCAATTGATATGAAATGGATCACCAGCAAATTCATATGCAAACAGATATTAACGGATTTCTCCATCACAGGTCCAGTGACAAATGTCAATGCCAGTGCAGATTCTCATGCAATATATTTGTCATGGGACAAACCGGAATACCAATACGATATTCCGCAGGGTTATATTGTTCATGTCAAGGGCAATCATGCGCAACGGTGCCGCACAATAATAATAAATATGGTAATATTGAATATCAAATTGTAAAGTTTCATTTGGGCTTGAAATTTCCTAATTGAAGAATAAATCATATGAAACCGGCAGCTGAATCTACACCATAACCAAAACTCGTCACGACTCAATGAATATTAATAATTGAAGTTTCATTTCCTCGAATAATCTCATTTTCCTCCTCCTAGGAGTTGAGGTTATCCAGTTTTATCCTAAATAAATATTTATCTCTGTCATTTTTGATCATTTGCAAATTGTTCTGAATAAACAGCACGATGCCCTTTGTTGTCTGGCTGTATTTGTAAAGTTTAAAAGCAAAGTCGGCCGCCTGCATAATAGGGCAACCCCCCCCACTTTCAATCAAATCAAAATATAATTATTCCACTTTCTCCTCCTCTCCGTTCCGTTGATTTCAAAGGCTTACTTCTGTATTTATATCCCTTGCAAGTCATTTAGAAATGAAAATAACGGAGATCTATTTTACTTCAAAAGATTTTCTTACAATAATATATTATATTTCCCGTGATTCGGGATGATTTGATTGGTTGCCTTTGCTATCCAATATTTAGCAATGTCATTATTAGGTTGTATATGTTGATGTTGTATATTATACAATATGTGATATGAAGGTTGCTATTTATATATCGGGAACAGGCAGCACATAACTGTTGACATTTTGACTGTATGTGTACTCTGAACCTTTTGTTGTTTATGGCGACTTGACAATTTCATCTCAGTCAAAAATTAAAATAATCTCAGGAAATTTTTTGTGCTATGATTTACTATGACTCACTCTGACACATGGCAATGAAGCACCATCTAATACCATTGTATATCAAGGGCTTAGGGAACACGGCCTATACAGTGAGATTAAGGCATCTTTGGGCATTATTGCATCAAGGATAGTCAAGATATTACATTACCAGTAAGGTGAGCAAAGCCTTTATTTACCTCGCGCTTCAAGTTAGAAGAAAGCTCGTGTCAATTGGTGTAAAGGAATTATCAAAATATACAATTGCGGTATGTCAATAGCCGTGTATAACACCTATATACAAGTGACAAATATTGCACCTATGCATATAAGCCTGAAAGTAACCAACAGAGACCAAACATGAGGAACAGCAAAGCGGCTTATGCATTCAAATGCATGTTTTGGAGAAAGCTCAATTGCAATGGAAAAGTACTACGAAAATTGTTTCAGAGCCATGCGGAAATGTTGCGATCATCGCGGAGAATAATTTGAAATAGATATTAAAACCATTTTCATTGATAAATATTTCTTTTTGTTTATTATTCCCGATACAATAAATAGCAACTTTTGTATTTGATAATTGCCAGCATTTCATATTAAATTATTGCGGCTCATCTAGACTGATAATGTGCCGATCACAAACCCGGATCAAACATGCCAACGGCAGGATCACCAATCATGGACACGACTGCAGCAACTAGAAATAAAGGATTTGCACGCATATTCCAGTTTCACAATAAATATTATCCCATACAACAAGAATAAACAGCAGGCCCCCCAGTCAATATCAATAGTTACAAAACAAGGAGGCAAAATATTGAATTTTCATATATTTGTGGTGATGATTTGATCTGATTCAGAAAGCGGACCAGTGCACAAATTGGAAATCAAAAACCATAAAGATAATTTCATGCTGATTGGATTCAAGGAGCCGTCAATGCCGAATGGAATCATTGAGAAATATCGAATCAGAATCATCCAGCACAAAATCAATATGTGCAATCAAGTAATTGTGATAATCGATTCAATTAGAAATCAATAAATTGAATATAGACCAATCAAATCGTTCACAAATCGTATTTCATGGGCAAGACAGAAGGTTGGGTGGATTTGGGGAGTGCTAATATATGTGGATTATATTTGCTGGAGGTGGCACCGATAAATGGGTGGCATATCAATGATGGAGTGGGCAAATTATCCACTATATCATTCCGTCTCCCATCCGGTAAATCTATTTACTTTTATTTCTTTGTTTATATAGTTGATATAAATATTAATTATCTAATTTCATATATTTACCCTATCAGTTGAGGCCTCCCCAATATCAGTAAATGTGCAATTCCAATCCCAGAATTCAATCATATTACATGTGAATGAGCTGCACCGGAATGCGCAATGTCAGCCAATCGGATTCGCTGTAGCAATAACCAATAGAAATAATCAATATGATTGTGCAATCAATATATTCACAAATATTAAGTGCAACCAGCTGGAGAATGTAAGTATTTGTTTTGATTCTTGAATTATTTAAAAATCAGATTAAAATAATTCGAATTAAAGGAAAAACAGGACTAATTTAATTAATATTTATTTTAGAATTTATTTTCCATTAACATTGTATTATTTCATTTATTTATTTGTTTGAATTATCTTTTTAATTTCTTCTATCAGCTTTTATCTTTTGGTTTCACATTTGATCATTTTTTAATTCAATAATTTACATATTAATGTTTGTAAAGCTAGAGCTCATAGGAGGAAATATTGACATCATTAAAGGGTTGCGCAGAATAAATTTGGTGCCCTTAACTTATCATGAAGCCAGAACTGAGCAGGGGGGGTCAACATTTTACATCACAATTAAATCTATTTTATCAAATGCATTTATAAATTTGATAACTTGCAAACTTGTCGTATGAAATATTTATATCATTCTCCTATCATTAATTTGGCCGCCATAAACATAAATGTTACTGAAGCTTTTGAGGGTTTTTAGTTGGAATTTTGAGGATATTAAATGGCTAATATCTTGCAACGAATATATTTAATTAATAAGAATTTTTATTTTTGAATGTTTGGTAAAGGATTAAATGTTCAGGTTGGTCTCAACTGGTTGATTTGTATATGATTGATGATATGGTTCATTTGATCGCCTATTTGATACTGGGCTAGAAATGCATATCGTGATCAAGATGAAATCCAGATCAATTATTGCAATAATGTATAACCAGAATGAAAATAAAATAATAAAATCCCAGTAATAATAGAAAGATATTTGCATTTGACAACATTCCCAGCAATTATAACCGCACCAAAATAAAAATAATAATATTTGACATTTCAGGCTGTCAACAAATCCTGCTCAAATGTTGCATATTACAAGTATGATAACCAAGGGAGCATCTATCAAATCCCTGTTCAGTGGGATCATTCGGCACCAGTCAGCATACGAATACAAAATATCACGGATCACTGATCTGATCAGTGAGATTAACTCTGGGATCATCGGAAATAATCAAATGACAGGTAATGATAAATCGAATTATATAATCAAGTAAAGGGAAAGAAAATGATAAAAGAAATATATTATTTGCAAAGGAATGATAAAAATAATAATAATAATAATAATATAAAAAGTGCCAATTTGTTGAATCGGATCTGATAATATTATTTGCCAGAATTCCCTAAAATTAAAATATTTTGTTTTAAAATTAAGTTTTTTTGGAGGGTTTTGAAATTGGTGAAATTTAGTATTGTTAGGTTTATTAATGTTTCGGTAGCAATCAATTGTCCGTTTCCTTTAATCAAATACCAAGATTATACAATATTGAAACTTTATTTATATCACACAAAATTCTGATCACAATTGATTGCACAATTAACATCGAAATCTCAACTAAATACCATTAAGCAGATTTTGTTCAGATTTCCATTATCAACCTATTTTTTATAATTATATTAAAATTAGATTTAGTAGCATATATAATATATAATAAATGATTATATAAAAATATAATTATAATATAATAATGTATAATAATATATAATAATATGGGAAAAACTGAACCTTCCGAACCCGACTCAATGAACAAATCAAAAATAAACCAGCAATTACCAAGAACATTGTACAAAAGTTCATTAGATAACGCCATTCAGAGGTGAAAATAAATTCCTCTCGCTGATTACGTTCTTAAATCTCATTGGTCAAAAAGCACAATTCTTCCATTAACATTCAGCTCTTATAAAATTACAACTTTCAATTTCTCTATATACTTTTTCCAATTAAATAAATTATCATACAAATAAATTAAATTAAAATATGAAATAAAAATAATTTTATTAATTATTGGTAAAATAAATAAAAATATAACTTTAATTGAAATTAAAATTAAAATTTAATTGAAATAGGTAAAAAAATTAATCTATTAACCCGCCATTTACCAAGCCATTTTAGAACGTCGCATACCAAGCCGGTCATTTTGACCGACTTAAAATAATAAATTTTGAATAATATAATCAAAATAATTATTTAAACTTTTAGAAATCCAAAAGAAATATAAACAAAAATGTGGATAAAAATATTTATTTAATTAATTTATCAACTAATTAAGATTTTCGGTTAAAAAATTTTAGGGGTTTTGATTTATTTTCATTTTGACTGTTTTGGTAAGTCTTTTATTTTCATCACAAATAAAAACCCTCGCGGAATAACGAAAGTCAACTGTATTTCTGGTATGCTGTGTTTGACAAAGACGTTTAAGTCGCATATCAAAATCCAAATTGGGATCAACAACCCTTGCCCTTGTATATATTTGGCAATTTAATTGCAGTTGAATTCGTCAAAATACGATTTAAGATAAACAGTGAGGATTTACTGAAATACTCTTACATTAAAATCCTGTTTTATTTCTTTCCCAACCTTACAATTCGATTGTTACTAAGTGACTGATAATTACAGATAAATTTACTTAACTGTAAAATTTAATAAGAAATCCAGCTGAGTCGAAATTTTCTATTTTCTAAACTGCTCGAGTTTCATCAAACTAAGACAACATTAAAATTTAAAAAAATAAACTACAATACGTATCTAAATATTTATTCAAAAATCCAACAATAATAATCTGCCACACACACATACATACACACATACGCATCAGTGCATGAATACACCCAATTCCGAAATTTAATAACCTCTATAATTCACGTTGGTGTGCACACCAGTTGAGGTGAGTCACCATTTACGTGAAAATGAAGTTATTCAATTTCATTTATTCAATTTATTAAAAATGGTTTTCAGGTAATTTTTTTAATTTCAAGTAACTTTTAAGACTTGAATTTTGATTTTATATAATTATGAGATCATTATTCAAGTTATTATAGTCAGCATTTATAATATAACATTGATAATAATTAAATTTCAGGTGTTTTTTAGGAATTTTATGAAATTCAATGATGTTTTATTTGGAATTATTTCAATAAAATGTAACTTAGATATATTTTTAACTAAATAAATAAACTAATCACCGAATATATTAATTTTTTAATGCAATTAGGAAAGAAGTGGCGTACATGGATGAAATAGTTTTTTAAATTTTTATAATGTTCTTTCTCCAGCTCATTTTCGATGGCCCCATATCTTTAATATTTATAAATGATTGCTTTAATTAAAGATTTGGTCATTCCTTGTAATCTTCCAAATTCTTGGTAATTGTCCCCATTCTGAAAGTCATTAATAAGCCGAATTTTGTCTATGAAAATATTAATTTATTAAAATAATTTATTTAAATTTACGATTTCGAATTTCTTTCTGTAAATCAAAAGATCCTTGCTTTCTTTCTTGCGTTTTTTAATAATTTAAAAATAATTATATTTTAACAATATGTTAACAATATGTAAAAAATTAAACTATATAGTGATAATTTACCATAGTAAATTATCACTATAGGAAAAATTACAAATTTAAAAAATCGATAAAAATTTATCCAAGGAAGAAATTAACTAGAAAACAAAAATTAAAATTATAGCCGATCAAAAAGAAAACGTAGAAGAGAATCCAAACAATATCAATAAAGAATTTTATTTTGAACATAAATTACTATCGAATTCTTGTATTGCCACGATTCCGCGAGGATCCTATATACTCAAGGAATATTCATTATTCAACCGAAATTGGTACTTGACATTTCACTAATCCGTTCCTTCATAGAAGAATCATTACTATCTATTTATAATCTTCATCTCTACAAGTTCAAAGAATATTTGAATATCATTTAACCAAAATTGATTTTTCGCCTATCCACTAAACCGTTCATTTATAGGAGGACAATTATTAACGGTAATTTATACAATTGATAAGTAAAGTACATATTGTTTTTTTCTGTTGAATAAAATATACGGTTATTTATTTCGGAACAAAAACCTATATAAGAAATTTGCATGCATTTTTCATTATGGGTTTTGTATTGGTGTGTTCAATTATTTTTCTCTCACCTTCACAAATCCTATAATAAAGTTATTAAATTTCGGAACAATAAATTTCTACACACAGGTAAGTTTGTGTGTTCCTATACTATAAATTTATTGATTTTTTTTAGATTATAGAAGTTATTAAATTTCGGTATTAGGTGTAAACACCTTCCTGACTGAACGCACACAATACAAGGGGAATTGCACCATTTATTCAAAAACACAGACTAAAGATGAAATTTAATTCTTTGCAAAACAAACTTTCAGCTTTGCCTTTATCACTTGTTGTTTTAATGATCCTTGTCAAAATTATGTAATGTAAATTTTTTTCAGCAATATTCGCCTGTTACCATTTCCTACGAATTATTTACACTTTCCATTTTAATATTATTAATTTTATGCATTTCAAACAAAATGAAAGTTTTCGGGATGTTGATAACTTTTGATGGAACAAATCATATATTATTAGCTTTCTATACTATTTTTATATATAATGAGCTTACTTTTTGTTCATTTGCTAAATGATCATAGCCCAATACACTTCTTAAAAATAACTATAAATTCTATTGTTCCTGTTGAAAAGTTCGATGGTATATATTTAGGTATTTATATTTGAGTATTTTTGTAATGTACGATTGTATGTTAGAGGAGATTTGAAGAACTCGATGGAGCCACCGATAAAAATCAGGGACAATCAGGGTGCGTATATATAATTAACGAATGGTTCTAAATGAGTGTTTACAAATTACAATAATTAAGAATATTAATAATAAACAACGTAATTAACAACTTTTATTAACTAATAAGGAAGTACTTTTAAATATTATATTATCTATCTTGGAGGTTTCGACGCGAGCCACTGTCTGGAATATGACTTTTTCTGAATATAATTTGTCGTACTATGGTGTATCTTCGATTATTTTGTCGAAAAGCTTGGGAGGGCCACGGTGGAAATCGATCTAGATATAACTGAAGGATCTTTTGGGATCGATTGTTTTCTTCTGATTACTTTTAGTTATTCTTCAAAATTGTATTTGGAAATTAACCTCTTTTGCTTTATTATTAATCTTTGTTTAATTGATTTTTTTATATTTTTTCGATATTTGTATAACGATAATTTACCATAGTAAATTATCGCTATATAGTTTTTAAAAATTTTTAAAACGCGACTCGCTCCAAACGAAATGACTAGACGTTACGAAACCTTGTTTTTAACAAAAAATAGAATACAGCTATACATTACAGTTCCACTCATGTTTTTGCAAGGTCGTAAAGTATTGCATATGATGAAAATTAAAACAAAATATGATAAATTACATTTTATTATCTAGAAACCTTTTAAAACATTTGTTGCAGTAAATCAACATTTTCCCATCGTTTTAGACAAAGGATTTTTTAAAAACTTTTTTTTCTTTATTCATACAATTTATTGCAAACTTTACTGGTTTTACATAATAATTTCAATCGTCTTTCTTTGCCACATTTTTGAATTGGGTTCAAAATGGAATTACATATGTTTATTAAAATTACCTCTAAAACTACAAATATAAAAAAAAGTAATTTAAAACCTTTTCGGAGCATTGGAAACCTTTTTGGAAACCTTTATATATTCTGAACAAGCCACTTAAGAATATGATCTGTATATCCAAATGTATATCCGATTTGTAAATTATTTTCTGAAATGCCCTTCTGTTACAAATAAAAATTTTTTAACTTTCATGTTGTTGGCATTGATTACCTTCCGTAATTTTGACATCGGATTTTTATATTTTTTAAAATAAGTAAAATTACATTATTTCATTGAATTGTTTCATCCGTAAAATCTTTGAACGGTTTGGTCAAGAACCCAGTAGAATGAGCCCTTGGACTTTGTTAATAATATAGCCTTGAACTATCTAGAGACTACCAGAAATGGATATGTGGATTCAGAAGAACTGTCTTGAATTTATATCAATCGACGGCTACTTCGGATCAGGATTGAAGAGAACTGATCTAACCTAGTTTGGAAAACAGTTTGGACAAACATCACAAAATGTATAACGAAATATGACTTTAATATGTCGAAATACGTATTAGATGTCATTACAAATCCAAAATTGAGTAACGATGAACAAATTTCACCCAACTCACTAAATCCTAAGAAATTTGCCTGAATATTCACATAGCAAATCCAAATTCCATTTTTCCATAACTGCTCACTCCTCCTCCTTCTCCAATAACTCATTTAACAAATAGTCTCATAAATCTAATTTATCATTGTAATCTTGATTTAGAACAATGGTTCGTAGATCAAAATAAGTAATTCGGGCTAAGTACCAATGTACCACACCCACTCGATACCTCCTCAGATATCTAGTCACAACAATAAAAAATAAAAACACAATGTAATAGAGAGTTTGAAGACTATAAATCAGTAATATATCGATGTTTGTTGATACTCACGAATTTTCGGCACTGACTTTTTCAAGTGAATTTCATTTGAAAAAATAATAATATGATTATTAATAATAATAACATTAATGACGAGTTTTAACGTTTGATTAAAAAAGTCATGTGCAATACAAGTGCATGAATCACCTCAACTGGTGTGCTCACCAACGTATATTATAGACAATGTTAACTTTCGCAGTTAGGTGTAGATCCTTAATCAATAATACTTATTACAATACATCAAAAGTAAATATTGGAAAATTTAAAAATTTGAATTTAAAAATCTTGTTCTATTTATATGACAATACATTGAATAATGTCTTTTTCAATGATATGTAACTTTACATGATTTGAATGTTTTGTCAAATTTTCATAAATTTTTAAAATTTTTAATTTAGAATATATTTTTAATTATAAATAAAAATACATTGATTGACAGATATCATTCTTTTATTTCATTCGATATAGAGATTATTGTATGAGAGCAGAGTAGACAAATTTTATCAAGTTTATAAAAAATAAAAATTAAATTGTGTAGAAAAATTTCTAAGACTTTTAAGTTTTGGATTTTTTGACCTTGGTGAGCTTCTACCTTTGTGAAAACTTGTAAGGTATGATCCAATATGTTCTCCATGATGGTGCCAACTTTTTAAATCATGCTTGAGAAAATCAAAAATTTTGACCCTTTGAATTTTTGGCCCACCATGATTAAACCCTCGAAAGTCTGATTAACATTATAATGTAGCATTATAACATACCACTCTATCTACACATCGCTAGGAATTATTAAAGGAAGATTGTTCAATGAACAGTGGAAAATAAATTCCTTTTTAAGGCAATCTGAATTATGTGCAGTTTTCAAAGACTAAAATTAAAGAGGAATTACATGCAAAATTATGCTGCGCATTTAGTGCCTGTCAAGGAATGTGAGGTAAAGGCAAAATAACGGATGTGAAAAGGTTTGTCATCTCAAGAAAGGATTTGTCAAAAAATTTACTTTATTAATAAAAATATTATGAATTAATGAAGTTTAAATATTTGCGTCCATCGGCTATCATTAGTGCTGCTGTATTTTATGCATGGCCCAAACCTGCTCATCTTATTCCTACGTGGCCCAGACAACCTCAAGGGTTTGACATCCCTGATAAAGTCCTATCAACATTCATAATAAACCCAACCAAATGTAAATAATTGCCAAAGCTACAGCTAAAATTATTCAGGAATTTTACAATAATATTTTTATCTGAACCAAAAAGTGGCAGAAAAAGCAATTTTATATTTTTGTTTAATAAATGGCAAATCTGGCCCAGATCTTTGTGACAGTGATTAAATGGTAATAAATATTATTAAGGGAATTCATATTGCATTTCATGATAATCATAACAAATATTATACAAACTGATAAATATAAATCTGTCGCTCTTTCTCTCTCACTTTCTCGATCTAATTATATCATATCTAGGCTTAGATCCTTTCATTTAGGTTGCTTCACGGATTGCAATAGGAAAGGGTTTCCATATCCTGGGATCAGATCAGCCGATAAATATGGCAATGTTTGTTCTCAATGGAGCCAATCATCAGGATATTCACATTACAAAGGCACTAAGTCAAATATTTGTTTTGATGATAATTCTGATCAGGCTTGGTGTCCCAGCAGCAGCGTTTGGAATTATTGTGATATTCCTCCCTGTTCAACGGTTCAAATATGTATTTTGTTTTATCATTTCATTTCATTTCCATTTCATTCAAACAATTCAGCTACCGGATGTGTCACAATCACAGCAACAGAAAGCAATACGGAATCATTGAAGATAAATTGGTCCCCGCCAGGAATCAGTGAAGCAATTATCGGTTACATAATACTGTTGCACAATACTGATCATGATTGCGAGCAATACCAAATCCAATTGTGCAATACTTGTCAATCTGTGAGATACTCGATACTTATATTAATAAATACTATTGATGATGTCTAGGAGGCATCATTCACCATTAGAGTAAAAAATCTCTATTTATCATGTAAAACTGGGAAGTCAGACCGCCAAATCAGTTATGAAACAGAATTCAAAGGATTACATCAGGACCAGCAATATATTAAATACGTAATGCCGATTATCAATGAAGCTGCAATTGGGGAGGTGAAAAACCTGACGATTCGTACCAAATTAGCAAGTGAATAAATTATTGTCCATGAAATATTTTATTTCAATCATTCTAGGACCGGATGTACCTCAAAATGTGAGAGTTTTATCTAAATCATTAAGAGGGATCATATTAGGATGGGACAAACCCAATGATTTCAGGAGGCACGGAAAACCTGAACATTATCTGGTCATAACAAACTCAAATACAATGGCTCCAGAAACCGTTAAGGAAGTGCAAATAAAGTTTACAGATTTAGAAATGTGCTCAAAATATTGCTTTCAAGTGATAAGTGTAAATAGTATAGGAAATAGTGAAGGTAGCGAGGATAAATGCTTGTTCACATTGGCACCGAGTAAATTGATACATTTATTCATATATTGACATGGGAAACGTAGGGCCAGCAAAGGTGAAGATAGATGAGATTCCGTCAGGTTATTTGACTGATCAATGGATCAGTTGGGAATATCTCGGATCAGATCAATGTGACAAGAGATATCGTTTGGTATACATTATCAAATATACAAATAATATCAACCAATCACAATCAAGTAAATTGTAAATAATAAAATAAGTTCCCTCCAACCTGCTTTTATTTGATTGGAATTTGATTTAACTTTACAAATATTTATAAAAAAGATTTTAAATTTTAAAAAGATTTTTTTGTTAATTTTTGACCTTTTTCCGAGTTTTATAAAATTTGTTTATGAAATTCCTGCAAAATTTGTGGAGCAGATTATTTTATTTGATGATTTCAATGGCAGTTATTTCTCTATCGAAAATCTTTTAAATGTGTGAGAAAACATCAGTGAATAACTTCTTATGTTCCATTTTATATCTTTATTTTTGTCATTATTCTTTCTTTTAAAGTCGTACAATATTCATAAAAATAATATTTAACCCTTTAGCCTTGGGCAAGTGGATATCGTGTTTCCCTTTTTCTATACAATTCAGCGGGTTACGCTATTATCGCGTTGTATATACTTTTTAGGATATTTAAGAGTCGGGAAGTTTTTTTTAACATTTGACTGTTGAACGCCGTAATCCTCTTTCCCGCATTATATATTCTGAAAGTTAATAAAAAGCAACTTTGTTCTAAAATTTTCTGTTTTCTTTTTATATCCTTTTAATAAAATCCTTATAACTATTATAAAAAGCTATTTAAAAAAGCTCGCGATGCTATACAGAAAAATAAAATAACGCCCGAGGCTAGAGGGATAAAATACGACAAAAAAAGATGTTGAAAAAACGCTTATCTACTTGCATAAGCGATGAACCTGTCCGAAGCAACTTGTAGCGACTTAGATTGTTATTTTAACTTATATACATAAATACGGCGGTGTGTAATGTGAAACTTGTTCTCAGAACTGCCAATTTAGCAGTGATCACACAATGTGCTATACAGCTCATATCGACATTCGGTACAGATAGCATTCAACAGGCACAGCATATTATTCTGACGCAAATGGTTAAAATAGAAATAATAAACTTGAAGTATCAGCGAAAATATATATTTGACAGTGAAAATTTGATTTTCCGATTTCCTCCGTTTTTCCTAATTGCCTAACTTTACAACACTATCTTTTGCTTATTGTCCCTGAATCCTCTTACTTCTATTCATCTATGCTTTACGCCTTTTCTGGAATCTCATTAACCGATTTTCACTATATATCTTCTTAAATTCTGATGTTATATTCATTTTCCGTCAATAAGAGCAGATTTATCTTTGTCTCTAATATTTTACTTATATTTTTCTGCTTAACATTTAATGCCATTCCATTCATAACTGAGAATTCCTTTTAAAAATCAGTTTCAGCTTGCTTGCCAAACTCTATCAAAAGCTTATATTATGATTTAGTCATGAATTCTGTCCCCGTCAATTGTGAAACTCAATTCCTTGATATATATGCCATTGAATCATGATTGTCTTTTTCAACAAGCACTTTCTTCTTTGGAAGTCTTTGGAACATTACTGGCACTGAACTTAACCTCAATAACTTTTCGGGTGGACCTTCATATAAAACTCCTTTTATTAAAATATTTTTACAGAAATAATTCTCTTTATTTTCAAGCAACACTTCGATGAAACATGCAATAAACATTGGGATAGTCTATTAAACACTTTCAAATTTCCAAATGATTCTTTGTTTTTTAAGTTCAATATTTTTTAATTCTTTTCACCATTTGTCGACCATTTTCAATTTTCATCATTTAATATATGCTGCTAGCAAGAAACTGTTATTATAATATATCATTTATATTCTTAAATTAATTAACCAAATTAATTATTAAATACTAATTTTATAATAATTTTATTAGACAATTAAATAATAAATTTTTATTATCAAATTTTGAAAACCAAAAATATTATTTTATTTTTATTCTTGTCTTTAAAAACTTTCAACCTAAAATTTGTAATATTCTAAAATCAGTAAAATCTTTTAATTTTTGTTGACCTTTGATTTGTTTTTATTTTCTTTTAACATTTCATTTATTTTCATTTCAACTATAGCGCAATTTGTATTGCATAAGTAAATAAGCGCATTTTTTGGGATTCAACACCGCTCATTCAAAAATGAAAACACTAGATATTTATGAACTTGTTGGGTTTCTTAAATTTAAAATTTCCAAATAATTAAAAAGAACGAATATTGAAAATTCAAAAGATCGAATTAAAAACGGGTCAGACGTAAATGAGATGATGGCAAAGATCATGGCAAGAACGGATTCATCAGAATATATTCAGAAAGAGTCGAAATGCAAGAAAACTTACAAAAACAGAAAATCATTAATTAATTAGTTAAGGAAACTCGAATTAAGTAAACAGAAAGAAAAGTAAACAAATTGGATTCTGGAAAACCAAAAGAGACGCACGGAGGGATAATTAATTATTTCCATTCGAAGGAGAAAAGATGAAAAAGGTCGCTAAGCAAAGCTTGTAAAAGCGTGATGATCTAGTTGATACAATTAATAATTAATACAATTAATAATTATTTTAAAAATCCTTAATTTCTATAGTTATTATACCCTACCTGATGTAGACGGGAAAACTGTCGAAATATATCGTGAAACGAATGTTTGATTGGCGCTTTTTTATAATTATAAATATATTTTAAAAATTGTCGGGTCCCTTAATAACAAAGTTTTTTGTTGGCCTGAAATTGAAAGTATTCGTTTTTGGTTAATTTTTTTGTTTTTTTTTAATTTTAAAATAAAAATTATTTTGTACACTATTATTGCATATTACGAAAGTTTAAATAAAAAAATTAATAAATAATGAAATTTTAAAAAGAATAAAATCCGAAAATTCCTAAAGTAAAAGGAAACATGCATTGAAGGTCAAAAATCAAAAAATGTACTTATGAGGAAGTTTTATGATGAAGAAATTTTTAAATTGAAAATTTTAAAAATTAAAGTTTCGATTAATTTTTAAAAAACAAAATAAGAAGATATTTTAATTAAAAATATCTTCGTAGAAAATTTGTTTAAATAAGAAAGATTAAAGAAGATATAATTTGATTTTGATATTTATTGAAATAAAATTTTGTTGCCATTTAGGACACGGTGATATTATTAATTGAAATTGATTTATATTTTTGAGCTCACTGCAATATTTGGTGTTGTAAATTTTGGTATCAATAAATCAATATTTTTCTGATTTGATGTCTAAGGACACGAGTGGAGTCAGAAACAAAATAATTAATTCGATTTAAAACCAAACAATAATACGAATTACTTAAATTATTATCCAAGTTCCTCGGGTGAATATAATTTCTAGAGATTTTACTCTTTTCATAATTAACAGATGAAAAGAGAATCAAATTGAAGAACCTCACCCCAAATGTCAATTACACCATGACGGTCATGGCTGAAAGTCTGATGGAAACAATGAATAATGAAAATATTGGACCATCTTCAGATAACAAAGAATTTTACACAGGATTAGGTTTGTATGGCACTGATATTGACGGTGCATATTGATGATTCTAGTTGATCTGAACGCAACCTTTTATAATGAGCACATTGATACCAAGGGAAAGGTACTGAATATATCCTGGGCAATATCCGAGGAAGCTCGAGGCGCTATATTTGAATTCATAATTATTTTGAAAAATTCCATCAAAATCTGTGAGAATTTGATCCACTTCCATTGTAACAATTGCCAATCACCGTGGAAATGGGTAAATAATTCATATATAATTTTTTGTTATAGTTTCCGAAAATTTTTGACAACTTATTTGCCTCCTTAGATCAACTTGCCAGATCATATAAAACCGGCTCGGATCAAGCTGCTGGAGTGCAAACGCAAACAAAATAACTCTTTTGCATCAAATGAGATCTCATTTAATGCTGTTATTCAATCTGAAAAGAAATTATCCAATTTTTCGGTTCAAATTTTTGGGATAAATTTGCTGGGGATTCATCAGTTGAATGATAAGTCAACAATAATTCCGCCAAGTTAATATTTATTATTATAATTATTATTATTATTATTATTATTATTATTATTATTATTATTATTATTATTATTATTATTATTATTATTATTATTATTATTATTATTATTATTATTATTATTATTATTATTATTATTATTATTATTATTATTATTATTATTATTATTATAAATATTATTATTATCATTATTATTATTATTATTATTATTATTATTATTATTATTATTATTATTATTATTATTATTATTATTATTATTATTATTATTATTATTTAGAAATATTGAATATGAAAATGATAATTATTTCTATTTTATCTATTCCAATCATATTCATTGTCATATTAACAACACTGAAAATGAAAAAAAAAACTTTCCCAGTTTCGAAGTTAGAAAACAATTTATTAAAACAAAATCTAATAATTAAATAATTCAGAAATGAAAAGTGTCCAACATTTCCTCTTACAGAAACTATTCAAACAAGGTAATTTAAATTTCAAAATAACAAATTTTTATTTTTAACTAGAAAACATTTTCTTACATTCTTCTAAATGATTTCGTGCTTCCTTCATATTTCTGTTTTGATAAAAGCGCGTCTGAAATTAGTCAAACTTTCAAATATTTATTTCAAATCCTTTTAATAAAATCCTCCATACTATTAAACCGGAAAAAACATTTTTCTGCCTCTCTTTCGATTTTTTTATTTGTCTTTATTCACAACAACTCCTTCCTAACAATGTTATGAGGTATTAGGTGACATTTGTACATGTCATTCTGGCTGCCATTTTGAATTCAATTGTGCTATTTTCAATTTTCGACATTTTTTCGCTCAAAGTCACAGGCTTGGATTTGAGAGCCGACAGCTCCTTCTCGCGTGGACAGCTGTATATGAGAATGCCAACCGTGAACGATCCCTCAAATTCCCTTTACATTGCCAAATAAAACATTGATTTCTAATAACAGGATAAATAATATTAATTATAATGAATAAAGAATGAGGATTTATTCAAGGCAAACCCAGATAAAAATGCTAATAATGCAATAAACTGAACAATTGATTATGATGGCATTAAAGGGACGTTGTACTCAAATTATATGTAAAATTTTATTTCTTTCATCTATTGGCTTCTCTATATAAGGAAAAATTTGAAATAGTCTTTATTTGTTTTATATCTTATTTTCCTTATAATGTCCTCCTCACCATCTAGCAAATTCTCCTATTAAAGGGAGTCAATAAGGAAGTCAGACCAAATATCAGAAAAATTAACTTACAAGGCACTAAACATATTTAAGATTTGTACTACTGTCTAATTTTATCTTATCATTTGAAATAAAAATGTATTTTGTTTAAATAAACATATTTACGAACTGTCCTAGACTTTTCTCAGAATGTGTATATTTTATCAACACTTAATAATACAAAATTATTATTAAAAATCGCCATTCGTACATCTTTTTCACTATATATTTCGATAGCATCACTATCATCATCAGGTTACCTACATTCACGACGGATGAATATATATAACAGCGGCTCACAAACATTTTTAAATGGACAGAAAGGTGTTCCTGACGGCTTCAAATATTGATTGCCGTAGTTTATTTTTAGCTATGTAGAGGATGTGCGCTGCATGCATTGTAAATACTATTTACGCAGTTCACTCTCTGTAAATAATTAAACGACACTACTGCGTAACTGCCTAAGTCCGCACAAACCTAATATTTAATTCCGGAGTGAGAGTTAAAAATACTGTTAACGAACATAAATAGACAAAAAATTACATAATGGTTATTTTAAAAATATTTAGGAACACATCTAATGGCATTCATATATATATAGTTAATAAGTACTTTTACATTTTTATTTTATATTGTGCTGTTTTTAAAATAAAATTAAATATTATAAAAAAGCACCACTCGAACGATATTTTTTAATATATTACTATATATTTTAATATATCTAAATATTTTAAAATTTGTTACATATTAAAAATGATTTATTATTTAAATGCTATTTTTTATAATTTTAAGAAAAATATTTTTATTAAAACAGATATAATTAATAAATTTGTTCATAACATCTATAATTTACATAGTTATTATATCCTACCTGACGATGACAGAAAAACTGTCGAAATATATCGTAAAACAAATGTTTAAGCGGCGCTTTCTGATAATTAAATCGTTGCATGTTTGTTTAATTATTTATTCAAAAGTTAAATATATTGTTTTTATGTGAAATTTTAAATTTCTTTTTTTAAATATGGAAAGGGAGCCGTCATAATATCTTATCAACTTTCATCCTTCAATTTCAACATGTCACACATTTAAATATTAAAATATTTATCTGACATAAAATAAAAATATATTGAATATTCAAGAAATATGAAAAATTATGTAAAGCAAAAGCCTAAAATTGCATTTATTTTCATTTAGATCTTAATTATCTATCAATATCTTTTCTACATTTTAATCTTCAAGTAGGCGCGTACGTTTTTTTCACAAAATCAAACATATGCAGTATTTTTTATAACAAATGATTTCAGACTTGCTTTGACATAGTTATTGAATGTTTTTGTATAACAATCACAATTTCATTAGAACTATTGAAATGAGTATTTTTATTTGCAAATACACTCCTCATACCTCGATTTACGTCCTAGATACGTTCCATGAAAGTTGGCCGCAAAGCGAAAATCCTTATAAAGAGCGCCCGTATAGCGAGTTATGAGTGTAACTAAAATATAACTTTCAAAACACTAAACATTAAATACAATTTTCTTTATGTTACAGAAATATCTTAATAGAAAATAAATAAATTTTTTAAATAACAATTAAAAAAGAGCGCCAAAATTTGTTTCAAATAGAGAACTGTTGTCAAATGTCGAAAAGATCAAAGAAATTTAAAAATAAATAAAAAGGTGAGTCAAAAGAAAAATGATTTCAATGGTGACAGATTATCTACATGAAGGGTTTTGCAAAGAATATTTTGCATCCATTTAATGGTGTTCCTTTTCAAGGTTTACGTTTACAAATAGGACAAATATTATGTTTTCATTCTGTAATTTTCATTATGTAATATCCTATAGAAATATATTTCCAATTTAATATTTATACATTTTTCTCTTTTTATTTTTATAATTTGGAAATTCTCCTAGTCAAAGGTCTCCAGAGATCTCAACTAAACCAAGCTTGCAGGCAGAGTAAAATTTTGTTTAATTAAAACAAAAAAAATATTAAAAATTAAGAAATGAGAGCAATGCAATTTGTGTAACAGACTTCGGATCATACTATGAGAGGATGAAACGAAATAAAGACAAAGAACTGGTCAAAGAATATAAAGTAAATGGATTTGAAAGATATGAAAAAGTATTTCAATCACCATATTCAGAAGCTAGGTCTGGAGTCTAAGGAAGTCGAAAATAAATTAAAGTTGACGTTTGAAGCAGGAAAAGACTGTCGTAATGCAAAGAAAAACCGATTTGTTAACATTTTACCGTGTAAATATTTTAATTAATTAATTAATTTGATTAACGGTTATCAAGTTGATCAAAATCGCGTGAAGATCGGAAATAAAGGAATTCACAAATGATTACATAAATGCTAGCTACATTCCCTTTAAAGACAATGAAAGAAAAGTGGAATATATTGCCTCACAGGGTCCAATTGATGACAACATAGAGGATTTCTGGCAAATGATCTGGGAGCAGAGCGTAAACTGTATTATTATGCTCACCCAGTAAATATTTGATATCTTATTTACAAATTATTTAAACATTCAGAACGATGGAAGGAGATAAATTCAAATGTCTTCAATATTGGCCAGAGAAGATTGACGAAACTGTCACATTTGGCAGCAATAACCAGTACGATGTAAGATTAGTTGAAGAGAATGACATGGAGGGTCACATCGAAAGGTTATTCAATGTGATTAATCAAGTAACGAATGTATTTTCAATTGTCATTTTACACTTAACCTTTTAAGGAAGACAATGTAGAAAGGAATATAATGCAATTGCACATGCATACGTGGTTTGACCACTCCGCTCCGAATTTGAATTACTTTGACAAGTTGCTGTTCAGATTCCAAGAAAAGGTTACCAACGGTGCTTCATGCCCCTATCTAATCCATTGCAGGTAATTTCAGTAAAATTATTTTTATATTGTTTATATAACAAATGTGAATTTACTAATAATAAACAACCCAAAATCAACATTTGTCGTATAAATCCGTATAAACACGACACTAATAATAGGGCATTGTTTAAATTATTCAGTCACATTCTCAGTAATTATATTTATTTTGGGCTTTTATGTCAATATTAAACAAATTATAATAATAAATAATTAATTAAATTATTCACTCTGTTGTTTTCGGTAGAGGGCCTAGGGATCGGGAGAGAGAATTGACATGAGAATAGCAAATAATAAAACAAATACAGGTAAAGAAAAATCATTATCATTGAATTTATAAACTTAAAAGAGAAGAAATACTTATAAAATGTCGAAATTAATTAAAAAAGAAATTAATTTAATTCAAAAAAATTGAAAAGAAACCAATCAAAACTATGTTCATTTCCTTCATGCTAAAGATATGGACGGTCATGAAGGAAATGATTGTTAAAGTAATTTGGGAGGGGTAAGTATAAAAATGGAGCGTAAAGAGAAATTGAAACGAAAGGAAATACTTTTAGTTAATAAATGAAAGCCATTTCAAAAAATTAAATGAAAGAGTTAAAAATTGATAAAACGAAAATTTTAAAAGGTTAATTGACAAAATTGTCTCACCATTGAATTTCATAGCAGCTGTATTATATTTCGTGTTGTAAAATGTAGTATCAGTAAATCTCTATAGTTTTGGGAATTCGTTAATTTGCTACCCAAGAATTAAACTCAACAATTTGTTATAGTCTCAAGTAAAGCCTAAAATAAAACATAATCAATATTCAATCAGCAACGAATTTATTGAAATTATTTAATTAGCTCATTAAATCATAACTCGTACATCACTATTGCTAATATATTACGATGGCAAACTGATGATTAGAATAATTTTCTTGAAATAAATTTCATTTGTTTGGTGTTTTTTGTGTTTTTATTAAAAATGGGCCACCTATCAAATCAGGTTTTAAAACTCATTTTATTATTTTTATCATCAAATAATAGAAATTGATATTTTATATTCATAACTACTTTAAAGATTATGGAACTTTAATGAATTGAAAGAAGTATTTCAAGAATCAAAGAAATAATTACTTAACAATAAAGGTTTCTGGATTTTATGAAGGAATTTAGTATCTAGAAATTCCTATAAAAATCGCAGTATTATTTAAATAATGTGAAAGTAGCAAAAGTGTAAACTGCACGCAGGTTTCATAAAGAATATCATAAAGGTTTATATTGTGAACAGAACGCAAGGCAATAAAGTTTATGTTAAAAATCAAAAAGCCTATTACAGCTCAATTTCAGACATGGATTAAGCGATCAAGCAAGATTACAACGTAAATTCACTCTCAATTATTGTTTATCATTCATATTATATGTAATAGTAAAGATTTTAATAAAAAATTGAAATAACTAACAAAATAAATTCTAGGATTTATTAACATCTGATTTAGTGCTGGAGTCGGACGGACTGGAACTCTTATTTGCCTTGATCGGATCATAAAGGATTTAGTCACGGGATGTCAGGAAATTAACATTTACAAAACCGTTCTCAATTTGCGTCATTACAGGAATTTTATTGTTCAGCGACAGGTAAAATAATTATTAATTATTGTTTTATTAATTGTTTTATTAATTGTTTTATTAATTGTTTTATTAATTGTTTTATTAATTGTTTTATTAATTGTTTTATTATTGTTTTATTAATAAAAATATATTATTAATTATTTGAACAAAAAATATAAAAATAAATAAAACTATTATTTCAATATGAATATTATCATTAAAATCCTTAATTGTCTTGATCCATCAATTCACTATTTTCTTTTTCTTTTTTTGTCATTTTCATAAACTGTAAATATAAGATATTCAGGGAAAATTTATTTTTCTATCAATTTTATTTTACTTAATTTATTTTTGAATTAATTACAAAATTGAAATAATTCAAAATAAATATAATAATTTATGAGAAATCAAAATTTACAAAATGTATTATTATGCAAAAAATTAAAGAAACGCGAGCAAAATTATTTTATAAAATGGAAAACAGATAAGATAAAAGTTAACTATTAAATAAAAAGAAAAAAGACAGATTTACACTTTAAGAATTTTTATTTAGAAACATATCATGAAGTGTCAACTGCACATTTTTTGTTTTTATTTATTGAAATCGATGCTATTTTCATAAATTTTTTTATAAAGTTTTCAAAAGCGCATAGAAGAGCGTTGTAATCACAACCTGCTGAATATCGAACATCTGGACAAAATAGCTGATTTTCTATGTTTATTGCCATTTCACACAAGTTGTCAAAGCCTGCAAGCTTGAATAGACACTCGTTGTTTTCCAAATCGGAATCGTCTGATAGAGGCCTTTTATCTGGTAATTCTTCCACATTTTCCAAAACATCGTCCACATCTTTGAGAATTTCTTGAATGTATTCTTCAGTATTTTCCTCGTCAATATTTTCAAAGTTCACAGCATCGTTGACGTAAATTTCAATGCTTACTCTTGCAAACATTGAAATTATTTCATTTATCCATTCGTTCTCAGAATTCTCAACAGGAACCGGTGTACGGTTCATTATCTCAACAGGAACATGGGTAAGGGTCGTTATCTCAGCTTTGACAAAAGAGTTTCTGATTGTCTCTGCTGAGATGGTGTCCTATGCCTCCTTAATAAAATTGGCAGCATCTAATAAATGTGCTGCATTTCCATATGCAACACCAGCTGCACTCCTTGATAGTCGTTTTTCTTGAGCAGCTTTGATGCTTTTTTAAACTATCATCCATTTTATAATAATCTAAGACTTCTTTGAGATACCCATATCACACGGCTTTTTCCATCTCGTGCAATTAGGCGGGGAAATGCAACCTCACATTACCTCGTGGAAATGCCTCAAAATAACTTGGTGCATTGTCCAAAAGCAAAAGTCCATAAGCAGTTCTCTTTTTGATTTCTTGATAAAAAACTTCATTAAACCACTTCCAACAGGTCGCAAAATCCATCCAAGCTCTCGATTGATAGAAAGATTTAACAGGCCATTCTCGATTTCTGATGCATGCTGGACGTTTTGGTTTCCCAATAACTGTGCAAGGGATTTTGTGAGTGCCTGTTGCATTGGCACATACTAACAAAGAAATTCTATCCTTTGATTTCATTTTTCTACGGGTCTTATTATAGTTTTCGTTTGGTAAAAGCATAGAATTCCGTGGTAAAAGTCGAAAAAACAGTCCAGTTTCATCCATATCGTAGACATTTTCTGGTTCGTAGTTAGAAATCTTTTCATACAATTCTGACAAAGCTTGTAGCAGTTCTGGGTTTTCTTTATCAACTACTGCACCTTCTCCATGCAAAATATATGATTTTATCCCATTTCTTTGACGAAATCTATGCAACCATTGCCAAGATACCATAAATCTTTCAATGGATATATCAGCTGCAATAGAACGAGAAAGAAGCCATGGGGGATTAAAATTAATGTACGCACCTCCCGGTTAAGTACGCACAGTACCTTCTGGTTCAATGTGTGCACTTAACCGGTATCTTACTGTATATTGTTATTGAATGTAAGTAGTGTGCGGAGTCTGTAAAGCACAACCGAGTTTCGATAAAAAATGTATTGAAACGGCTGGAGTGAATGTTATATAATAGGTTTATTTATCTATGATAAATTGATTTACTAATAAAAATATAGAACAAATAATTATTGAACTAGGAAATTGTGATTCATAGTCATAATTGGATAATATTGGATAAAAATAAGTTTTTTTATTCCGAATTGAGTACCAAAGAACGTGAATTTTGTACAACAGAGTCAAATATTGCGTATTTGTAATTTTAATTCTTTTTTATTATTTTGTCAGTTATGTGGATCAGGTATAAGATAAACATTACAAACTTTATGATACCCAGTGCAAATCCCAATAGTATACTAGTTTTGAGCTTTTGGCTCTCATCAGTACTATGCAAGAGACGCGAAGATTTTGTTGATAAACATATTTTTAATTCAGGTCAATTTCTTGTTGATTCTATTTTGAATCTTAATGATTGAAGCTGTATCTTCTTTAGTCATAGTTTCATGTAGACTTGAATTTTTTATCATCTAAACCAATGTTGTCCAAACATTTTTGAGCCACGGCACAGTTGGCTGAATTAAAAATTTTCGCGGCACACCTAAATTTTTTTTTGCTTTATTTGCAATTTTTTATTGCACTTTTACTAATCTTTTAATATGAAATGAAAAACTTATTTACTTGAAATAAATTTAATGTAAAAAAATTTAAATTTAGAATTTTTTGTACACAGTTTGGACAACACTGATCTAAACTGATGAATTAAATTAAATATAAACAATAATAGTAATTTAATAATTTTAAAATGGAATTAAACTGTTCATAAAACTGTTGAACCAAGTGATAATGGAAAACCTTATTTTTTAGAAATTATTACAATCAAAATTGTTTAAATTAAAATTCAATAAATTTTATTGGCATAATTGTGCAGATGATGAATATGGTATGATTCAAGATCAATTCTGTAAAATTGAAATGACTTTTATCTCGTAATTTTCAAAAACCCTAGAGATGCAAGAATTATTGATTTCCAAATAATAGCAGTTTTTTTGACTAAATCTTTTCAAGATGCAACCAAAGTACCCAATAGATATTTATTCTTTGATTTTACACAATGATGCTCCGACAAACTACGTATTACGACAGATATTTCTAATAAAGATGGTGTAATATTTTATAAACAAAGTTAGATCATTAGTCTAATATAATAATAAATGAGGGTCAAGAAAATTTTAATTAAACCTGATAATCAATTAGTCAAAGTGAATAATGTCAAGAAACGTGTAAAGAAACATGTAAAGAAATCTGTAACATAGTTAGTAAAGAATTCTCTAAAGAAAATGATTAAGTTGAAGAAAAGATCACTCAAAACACATAAAAATGAATTAAATTATGTGGTGGTGTTGGATTCAATCATTGTTAAGGACGCTATACCAAATGATTCGAGTGAATATATAATAAATAATTTGTCTTTACTACATGAAAGAAACCAATTAGATTTTTGTGATATAACCAGCTCCGTAACTCTGGCTAAATGAGGCAAGTAGTCACGTCTAAGTACTATAGCATTGAAATCATCTTTTAATTTAAACTCCATGATAGTTCCGTTATCGCACC